>VDFB02355930.1:375291-423206 GCA_007258455.2 Sequoia sempervirens | reverse complement strand
GTACAAGAGTTGCTATGTTATGTTTTTCTGATAAAAACAACATAAATTTCTATAAATCCCTCTTTTGAACCCCTTAATCTCAACCATTTTCAAAATAAATTAGTAGTTTAGAAAGTAGACTCAGAGCACTTCGATCCTTCTTTTTGTTCCATCTCAAGTAGCTATCCTCAATTTCACATCCAAGGTTAGTATTTCTTGATTTTAGAAAAAAAGTGGCCACTTAATCCCCCTTTTTGGGAACTATCTTGGTGCACTTACCCTAGGGTTTAAGGGTAGAGGGTAGAGGTTTTAGGGTTTATGGATTAAGGGTTAAGGGTAGATGGTTTAGGGTTTAGGGATTACGGTTTACAGTTTAAAGGTAGAGTGTGTAGGGTTGAGAGAGAGAGGGGGGGGTTGAGGTTTTAATGGTTTTAGGGACACAGGGTTGAGGTTAGAGTAGAAATTTTGAGGGAGTAGAGGGTTAAGGGTAGAATTAAAGGGTAAAGGGTAGAAGAGGGTTAGAGTTTTAAGGTTGAGGGTAGAGGTAGAGAATTAGATTGTTTAGCAGTTAAGGGTAGAGGTTTAGGGTTTAGGGTTTATGGTTTATGGATGCAGTTTCACAGTTTAAAATTGAAAGTGTAGGGTTGAGAGAGAGGGTGGGGTCTAAGGGTTGAGGTTTTTAAGGGTTGAGGGTTGAGGATAGAGGGTAGAGGTTAGAGAGAGAGAGAGAGAGAGGGTTGAGAGTATAAGGTTAAGGGTAGAGGGTAGGGGGTTTAAGGGTTTATGGTTTACAGTTTACAGTTTATGGTTTAAGGGTTGAGGGTTTAAGGCTTTAGGGTTTAATGGTTAAGGATAGAGGGTAGAGGGTAGAGGGTAGAGGGTAGAGGGTTTAAGGGTTTAGGGTTTATGGTGTAATGGTTTGGTTTAGGGTTTAAGGGTAGAGGGTTAAGGGTAGAGGTGTTAAGTTTTTATGGTTTAGGGTTTAAGGGTTTACGATTTATAATTTAAGGGTAGAGGGTGTAGGGTTGAGAGAGATAGAGAGAGGGGGTTGAGGGTTTTAGGGTTTAAGGGTGGAGGGTTGAGGCTAAAGGGTAGAGGGTTGAGGGTTGAGGGTTTAAGAGTTTAGGGTTTAGGGTTTACAATTTACATTTTAAGGGTTAAGGGTTTAAGGGTATAGGGTAGAGGTGAGGGGTAGAGGTTGAGGGTTGAGGGTAGAGGGTAGAGGTAGAGGGAGTAGAGGGTTGAGGTTTAATGGTAAGGGTAGAGGGTTTAAGGGTTTAGGGTTTATGATTTAAGGGTAGAGGGTGTAGGGTTGAGAGGGGGGATTGAGGGTTTAAGGGTTGAGGTTTTTGGGTAGAGGGTAGAGGGTAGAGACAGAGAGAGATAGAGAGAGACAAAGAGGGTTGAGGGTTTTAGGGTTGAGGTAGAGGGTAGAGAGAGAGAGGGTTGAGTTTTTTAGGGTTGAGGGTAGAGAGTAGAGGGTTAAGGGTATAGGGTTTAATGGTTTATGGTTTATAATTTAAGGGTTGAGGGTTGAGGGTTAAGGGTTAAGGGTAGAGGGTAGAGGGTAGAGGGTTTAAGGTTTTAGAGTTTAGGGTTTAAGGTTTGAGGGTAGAGGGTGTAGGGTTGATAGAGAGAGAGGGGTGGGTTAAGGGTTTAAGGGTTGAGGGTTGAGACAAAGAGAAAAAGAGACAAAGAGGGTTGATGGTTTTAGGGTTGAGGGTAGAGGGTAAAGGGTTAAGGGTAGAGGGTAGATGGTTTAAGGTTTTAGGGTTTAAGGGTTAAGGGTAGAGGGTTTACGGATTACAGTTTATGATTTAAGGGTAGAGGGTTTATGGTTGAGAGAGAGGGGGGATTGAGGGTTTAATGGTTTTAGGGTTTAAGGGTTGAGGGTTGAGGGTAGAGGGTTGAGGGTAGAGGGTAGAGAGAGAGGGGGTTGAGGGTTTAATATTTTTAGAGTTTAAGGGTTAAGGTTAAAGGCTAGAGGCTAGAGAGAGAGGAGGGGTTGAGGGCTTAATGGTTTGAGGGTTTGAGGGTTGAGGGTTGAGGGTAGAGGGTAGAGAGAGAGGGGGGGTTGAGGGTTGATGGTAGAGGTTTGAGGGTGGAGGGTAGAGGGTTGAGGATAAATGGTTGAGGGTAGAGGGTAGAGGGTAGAGGGTTTAAGGGTTTAGGGTTTAGGGTTTAAGGGTAGAGAGTGTAAGGTTGAGAGAGAGGGGGAGGTTTAGGGTAGAGGGTAGAGGGTAGAGGATAAAGGGGTTTAGGGTTTAAGGGTTTATGGTTTACAATTTATGATTTATGAGTAGGGGGTTTAAGGGTTAAGGGTAGAGTATTTTAGGGTTTAAGGGCTGAGGGTTTATGGTTTAATGGTTGAGGGTACAAGGTATAGGGTATAGGGTTTATGGTTTAGGTCTCCCATCCCTTTATCTCCCACTCCCTCTATCAGATCTTCCTCCAATCCTAACTGAATAACTCTCTCTCTCTCCCTCTCTCTCAAGTATCTCTCTCTCTCTCAGGTCTCACTTCCTCCCACAATACCTAGACTAATCTATCTCACTCCAATCCCCTCTCTCACATTCCATCTCTGTCAAATCTCACATACCTCCCACCCTACCTAGACAAATCTATTTCACTCCAACCCCTCTCCTGTTGTCAGGTCTTTCCCCCTGCCGTAATTGGATAACTCTCTATCCCTCTCAAGTCTTTATCACTATCAGGTCTCAGTCCCTACCACACTGCCTAGAATGATCTCTCTCACTCCTATCCCATCTCCCTCTATCTCAAGTCTCACTCCCTGCCTATCTATATTGTGAAAATATTTCAAAGCAACACATTTGGTGCTCACCAAATTTGGAAAGTGTCAAATATGTTTTACCTTGAAACAGTAAAATAGGGGTTGAACCCATGATTCAGGCCCACATTCTTTTGCAATTGTCTAGTTCAATGCTTAATCCAACTTAAAAATGTCTTTTTTATGCAGTTGACTCCTTGTTGTACCAATCTATGCTTGATACATCACCTTTTTACCACCAATTTACATGCTAGACAACATAGATGAAGGCATTTCTACATCATTTTACATTATCTCAGGTAATATATTCATTTTGGTAATATTGAAATGTTTATATTTAGTATATTTGTTTATTTTTTACAATAAACTAAATTCCTTTAATGATTTTATCAATCATAACAATTGGACATATAATTCAACATTGAATTAGATGGGAGTTGCATAAAAAATATTATTTTTTATGAGTTTGAAGAAAAAAAATGAAAAACATGACATAATTTAGATGAATTCATGTTTAAATTTATAAAAACAACATCAACTTAACACAAATTTTCTTATGAATTATATTTGCATTGCTTATAGTAGTCCATTTCCAACATGGCTAATTAAATTCAATATATTTCATTTTAGGTAGATGTTTATATTCTTTCTTTTTGTTTTGTTTTGTAAATTTATAGACCATTCATTTGATGATTTTATTAATCTTCATTGTTACACATAGAATCCAACATTAAATTAGAGGGATGTTACATGTAAAATTTTAATTTTTAGGAGCTTGAAGATATAAAATGGAAAACATGACATAATAGATTCAAATTCATTATTAGTGATGGTTGTGGGAAAACTTTTATTTTCAACTAATTTGGAAAACCTAAGAGATTTCATCAATGTTAATGCAAGTTTTCATTAATTTTTTGTGCCATAAAAAATTCACCTTCATCATGTGCTTAGATAAATTCAAGTGACTCAAGACATAGTTGGTTTAATGCAAGTTTCCATTCATTCATACCATTTACCTTTCTAAGAAATAAAAAAAGGGAAAATTTTGTGCAATTTAAAATGATTTTTTTATTTCTAAGTTACCTCATTTCTAAAGAAATAGTGAATAATTCCAAGATATAGCATCACAAACCCTTATTTGAATTCATGCTCTTCATGGCTTGGATGACAATCACAATGTGGTTTTGACAACAATAAGCACAAGATTCTTTAGTTTTCAAGGTGGCAATGACTTATACCCTAGGTTTGACATAAGTCTTTGCTCCTAATAACTTTTCCACACTCTAAATACTCCCCTAAAACCCTTCTTAACATTGATCAATGCTTACATGAAGCAATTTTGTACAAATACCTCAAAGCACTAGGTTTTACATGTAATATAGTTGCAAAAAGAAAGAAATTGTCCTCAATAACTCACACAAAGTGATGATTTAGCAACCCTATTATTGTCAATAGATGCATATAGTCCTACAAAAAATTATTACCAAGTTCGTATATTTTCCCCAGACGCATCAAAAGTTATGGGTTTTTTGAAGCTCACTATAAATCCTAGGTTGGGGACAACAATGTTAAGTAGATTCATTTGTTGGGGGATACATTGTTGTTATCATTTGTAGGTGCGGGATAAAAGTAGGATAAAATAAGATCTATTAGAGGTCATTTTGTGGCTAATTCCTCTTCATTTAGTGACAATATTTGGAGTCAATGGAGTGAGTTGGGTCTACACATCATTTTTAGTTGTTCATCTAGTTTACATACCTCTAGAACACCTCTCCTAAGTTAAGTTGAGCTCAAAGTGTAGGAGATAATACCAAATCTTATTTAGTTGGCCTTAATCCATTAATTACTTAATGAAAAATCTCCTCTCAACCTCCTTGTTGACACCCATGGCCTAGGTGGTTGATGTAATGTTTCAGAGTAGTGGATTGTAGTGAGTTTGTGCACCAACAAAACTAGCACCATTGTCGTGGATAGATTGTTGGTGGGTTAAAATTTTGTTGAAGAATCTTGATGCAGAGTAGGGGGGCCTCACTCACAATAAAATTAATACAACACAACCAAGGTTTCAATACAAATGGTGAAAATGGGCATTCTTGTTCGTTCTTGACAACTTGCTTTTAAAACCTAAAACATTGGGGAAACAATTTTTTTTTTTTAGTCATAAATTTAATTGTAGACCTATTCTTAAAAATGTAAGACCTATTTGGAATACCCTTTTGTATTTTATTCAACATATCCTAAAACTAGGTGTGGTTACTTTGAAATGATAGTGTAAAAAATGGATTGTCTTGTTTGCAACTAGGCTTAAAACATGAAAAGATTAGACCTAGGGCATCACCAAAACACATGCCAACCAAAACCCTGGAACCTTAAATTTTGAGGAATAAAAATATATAAAATGATAATCCATTCCACCATTTTTTAGGAATTTCTACCATGGGAATGGAAAGAAATGCAATTTACAAGTCCACTAGGAACCCTAGGTAGGGTTTCTGATCGGTTTCACTAAAATGCTAATATCTTTTCACAAACTTCATCAAAATTGATCACACAAAAACAAAAATTAATTTAAGAGTTCCCTTTAAATTCTTCAAACAAATTTAAAACTGTACAGTGCACTAGAAATCCATACAATTCCTTGTAGTAGCAAAGAACGTTCAAAAAATTATAGAAAACGGGTTTTCATTGCTCAAAACTTCAAATCTCAACAACCCAACCATATGGTTGATGATACAAGGCCTTTTAAGGAATTTACAACCATTCCAAAATGGTTACAAACTAATCTTTCATCTTCCAACATTTCAACTTCCACTTGACAAAAAAAATGCAAAGTTGCTTTGTGTAACTTGACAACATTGACACTTTTTTTCATTTACATACTAATTCACCCCCTAATGACTCAAACTGACCCAAAAACCTATGAAATGGTCTTATAAGACCTTATTATATGAAACTGAATCAAGCACACAAAAAAATTCACTTTTCGACCCCTCTTGGGGCATGAAAACCTAGGTGCCCCTGCACCAACTCTGCTAGTAGATGAACCCATAATTGATTTGCAGCCTTAAAGAATGTTTGATTCCAAGTTTTCCTTATCATTGAGGTGATGAATCTGCTGATAGAACAAAAGGATGTGCTATTTTAGTTCTATCATGGTACTGTTGGTGTTTTTAATGCCTCATATTTCCTGTATAGTAGATGGGCTTTAAAGCTACATTGTTTTCTTTCTATCCTTATGAGTGTTGTTCATTGTCACATTGAAGACATCAAAACTATTTGTTTATATTTTTTCCCTACATTTTTACACATTATCATTCATGGCTTCTTGGAAATATGGCAGCCCTAGGGAAGAGTCTATATATGAGTCATCTTGTAATTGAAGCCTCAGGTACCATGTTGATCCACATCATCTTCCATGTCACCTTACACCTCACATGACACTTCACATGACACCTCACCATGTTGCACCAATAATTAAATACTTTTAATATTTAATTGAATATTTATCTCTTAACACATGCCCTATTTCTTCTCCACCATTCCTATTTTTTAGAACTTGGTCTCTTCATGTCATCATAGTCAAAGGACACTATGAGACACTTGTCTCATAACTCCTATATTCCCTCCAACATCATAATAAGGAAATACTCCTTCTAATACCTTTTTCCTTATGGTCTTTGTGAGTGTTGTGACAAGTGGATTCTTCTCCCACCTTTCACTCCACCTTTCATCTACTCCAACAAGCCAAATTGGGATAACACCTTTTCCCATCTCAAATAAATCTATAAATCTATCCTTCCAGTCAATTGATATAACAAATATATCTTGAGGAAAAGACATAGTTTTGAAAGGAGGGATGATGTTAGTGGGGAAAAGAGTAGAGTACAAAGATAGAGTACAAAAACCTATAGTAAACCACCACATATAGGTTACGGAGCTCCTGGTCAACAAGTCATCCCTAGGAAGAGATACATTTTATAAGGGACTCATCCCACTACAAAAATATTTTTATAAAGTAGTTCATATAATGTAACAAATTAAGATAGAACACAAGGAATATATGAAGGAATATAAATAAGTGATTAGGTAGAAGGAATAGAATATTTGTAATTTACAAGGCATCCTATAGAATGATGGGAATGTAATATAAGCTTTACCAATTGACTAAATTATTATTAAAACTTCATCTACTAAAATGAATCAACTTAATGATTATATATCAATATCAATATAGCATACAACCTATTCAAATTAACACTTGTAATGAGATTTACTCAAATTTTAAAATTTATTACTGCCCTCAAACATTTGTAATTCATGCAACATAATCTCTTAACAGTCCAAATTACAAAAGGGCAACAATCTTGACGGTATGTTACCTAGATATCATTTCAATTATAGGAATTCCATTTGAGGCATCAGTATCATGTAGGGAACCTCTACAATAACCTCTCTCAATTTTTGTTATCTCAGTCATTTTTCCGTGGTGTCCAATTTTGACTTGATGGAAAAAGTGTCAGTTACAAGCAATGTAAAGTTGCAAAGTGGTGCAACTTTCATTCTATAACTCATGTGACCAAACAGACTATTCCAATGGATCTAGATGGGTATGGTCCTCTTTCGCACCCAAACACTATGAATCACTATGAGATACATTCAACCAGCTCAATCCCTTAAAGGTCCAAAGTGTAAAAGGGAAACAATCTTTGATGGACTATTACTCAGAAACCATGATGCTTATGAACTCTCTTCCTAAGCCTATGAGAACATGTTGGGCCCCTCTACAATAGCGTCTCTTGGTTTTTGTTATCTTAGAGTTATTTTTTCATGGTGTCCAATTTCCACTTGATGGAAAAAGTGTCAAATGCAAGCAGTGTAAAGTTGCAAAGTGGTGCAACTTTTGTTCTACAACTCATGTGACCAAATAGACTATTCCAACACCTCTGAATGGGTATGTTTAAGCTAGGCATGGTCCTCTTTCACACCCAAACACACCAAATGACTTTGAGCTACATTCAACTGGCTGAATCCCTTAAGAGTCTAAAGTGTGAAATGACTGCAAACTTCAACATGTTGTTACTTAGACACCGTGATGCTTAGAAACTTCTTGTCTAAGCCTATGGGATTGTGTTGGGTCACTCTACAATAACCTCTCTCAATTTTTCCTATCTCAGATGTCTTTTCCCATGGTGGCTAATTTTCACTTAGGAAAAAGTTGTCAAATGAAAGTAGTTGAAAGTTGCAAAGTGGTGCAACTTTCGTTCTACAACTCATGTGACCAAACAAACTGTTCCAACATATCCAGATGAGTATTTTTACGAAAGAAATGGTTCTCTTTTTCACCCAAACACATTGAATCGCTCCAAGCTACATTCAATTGGTAGAATCCCTTAAGAGTCCAAAGTGAAAAATGGATGCAAACTTTAGCATGGTGTTATTTGGATGCGACACTTAGAAATTTCTTGTCTGAGCCTATGGGTTCACGTTGAGCCCCTCTAGAGCCCTTTTCCTATGGTGGTGAATTTTTGCTTGGGGAAAAAATTGTCAAATGCAAGTAGTTGAAAGTTGCAAAGTGGTGCAACTTTCATTCTACAACTCATGTGACCAAGAAGACTATTCTAAAACCTCTAAATGAGTGCATTTATGCTAGGAATGGTCCTTTTTCACACCCAAACATGCCAAATCGCTCTGAGCTACATTCAACTGGTTGAATCCCTTAAGAGTCCAAAGTGAAAAATGGTTGCAAACTTTAGCATGTTGTTACTTAAACACTATGACACTTATCGACTTCTTATCTAACCCTATGGGATCACGTTGGACCCCTCTACAATAACCTCTCTCAATTTTTTCTATCTCAATGGCCTTTGTCTGTGGTGGAAAATTTTCACTTGGGGAAAGAGTTGTCAAATGCTAGTTAAAATTTGCAAAGTGGTGCAACTTTTTTTATGCAACTCGTGTGACCAAAAAAACTATTTTGACGCATCTAGGTGGGTATGTTTATGCTAGGCATGGTCCTCTACCCAAACACACAGAATCACTCTAAGCTACATTCAACTGGCAGAATCCCTTAAGAGTACAAAGTGCAAAATGGTTGTAAATTTCAGCATATTGTTACTCGGACATCATGATGCTAAGAAACTTCTCATCTAAGCCTATGAGTTTGTATTGTGCCCCTCTATAAAAACCTCTCTCATTTTTTGCTATCTCAAAGGCATTTTCCCGTGGTGGTGAATTTTCGTTTGGGGAAAAAGTTGTCAAATGCAAGTAGTTAAAAGTTGCAAAGTGGTATAACTTTCATTTTGCAACTCGTGTGACCAAAATAATTGTTTCAATGCATTTGGGTGACCAAAATAATTTTTTCACACCCAAACACATCGAATCACTATGAGCTATGTTCAATCGGCTAAATCCCTTAAGAGTCTAAAGTGCAAAATGGTTGCAATCTTCAACATGTTGTTACTCAGACACCGTGATGCTTAGAAACTTCTCGTCTGACCCTATGGGATAATGTTGGTCCCCTCTACAATATTCTCTCTTGGTTTTCACCATCTTTAGGGCATTTTCCCATTGTGAAAATTTTTTGATTGGGGAAGAAGTTGTCAAATGCAAGTAGTTGAAAGTTTTAAAGTGGTGCAACTTTTGTTATGCAACTCGTGTGGCCAAAAAAACTATTCCAATGCATCTAGGTGGGTACATTTACACTAGAAATGGTCCTCTTTTGCACCCAAACATGCGAAACCACTATGAGCTACATTTAACCGGCATAATCCCTTAAGATTCCAAAGTGCAAAATGGTTGCAAACTTAAGTATATTGTTACTCAGATATCGTAATGCTTATAAAATTATCATCTAATCCTATGAGTTCATGTTGGGCCCCTCTACAATAACCTCTTTTGGTTTTTCACTAGCTTAGAGGCCTTTTCCCATGGTGGCGAATTTTCACTTAGGGAAAAAGTTGTCAAATACAAGTATTTGAAAGTTGCAAAGTGGTGCAACTTTTGTTCTATAAATCTGTGACCAAATAGACTATTCCAATGCCTTTAGATGGGTAGGTTTATGCTAGGCATGGTCCTCTTTTTCACCCAAACACGCCGAATCACTCTGAGCTACATTCACCGGCTAAATCCCTTAAAATCCCAAAGTGCAAAATAGTTGCAAACTTCACCATGTTATTATTCAGACACTGTGACACTTAGGAACTTCTTGTCAAAGCATATGGGATCATGTTGTGCCCCTCTACAATAACCTCTCTCAATTTTTTCTATCTTAGAGGCATTTTCCTATAGTGGAAAATTTTCACTTGGAAAAAAATTTATCAAATGCAAGTAGAACTTGAAAGTTACAAAGTGGTGCAACTTTCATTTTGCAACTCATGTGACTAAATGAACTATTTTGACTCATCTGGATGGGTAAATTTATGCTAGGAATGGTCCTCTTTTGCACCCTAACATGCCAAATCGCTCTGAGCAACATTCAACTGACATAATCCCTTAAGATTCATAAGTGCAAAATGGTTGTCATCTTTAGCATGTTGTTACTTAGACACTGAGATGCTTAGAAACTTTTTGTCTAGGGCTATGGGATTGTGTTGAGCCCCTTTACAATAACCTCTCTTGATTTTCACTATATCATAGGTGTTTTACCATGGTGATGACTTTTTTCTTAGGAAAAAAGTTGTCAAATGTAAATAGTGAAAAGTTGCAAAGTGGTGTAACTTTCATTCTACAGCTTGTGTGACCAAATGAATTGTCCCAACCTGTCCGGGTGGGTACGTTTATGCTAGGCATGGTCCTCTTTCACATGCAAACACATTGAATTGCTCCAAGATACGTTCAACTGGATGAATCCCTTAAGAGTTCAAACTACAGTTGTTGTCACTAAATAGTGCACCCTTGATGAGATGCAAAACTCAATCTACTAGTGAAACATTGGATCCAGATATTCAATATCCATGATGTATGGTTTGATGTCATATGCTGATTTTCATGTGAAGAAAAACCATGAGACCATAGCTTGTTGCTTACTAGTATGTTGATTTTTGCATGAAGAAAAACCATGAGACCATAGACAAGGCAATGAACTCTTTGAAAAAATGTCTCAAATAAATGTGGTCTCATGGTGATGGAATGGTATGATGAATTCCAAGACAAGAAAATTGTTATGGATTGTCATGGAATTCCATCACCATGAGACCAAATTTCTTTGAGACAATTTTTCAACCAACTCAGTTCCTTTTCCATGCTATTGCTTACTATTATGCTTTGATGGATTTTTTCCAAGCATCCATAGATTGTTTGAAATCACCTATTTTAGGCTTTTAGCCATAGCAGCAAGGTAGTGAACTATTTGATAAAATGATTTTGTAGACATGTATGAAAAATGTGGTAGCATAGACAAGGAAATGACCTTTTTTTAAAAATCCTCAAAGAAATGTGGTCTCATGGTGTGATGGAATGCCATGACAAGCAAATTGCTATGGATTGTCATGACATTCCATCACCATGAGACCAAATTTCTTTGAGGCATTTTTTCAACCAGTTCACTACCTTTTCTATGATACTGCTTACTATTATGCTTTGATAGATTTATTCCAAGCATCCATCGCTTGTCTGAAATCACTTGTTGTAGGCTCTTAGCCATAGTAGCAAGGTAGTGAATTGTTTGATAAAATACTTTGGCAGACATGTATGAAAAATGTGGTAGCATAGACAAGGTAGTAAATTGTTTGAAAAAATGCCTCAAAGAAATGTGTTGTCATGGTGATGGAATGCCATGACAATCCAGGGAATTTTATTTTCATGGAATTCCATCACCATGAGACCACATTTCTTTGAGGAATTTTTTCAAATAGTTCACTGCCTTGTCTATGCTATTTCTTATTATTACGCTTTGATAGATTTTTTCCAAGCATCCATAGCTTGTTTGAAAGCACCTGTTTTAGACTTTTAGCCATAGTAGCAAGGAAGTGAATTGATTGATAAAATTATTTGGTAGAAATGTATGAAAAATGTGGTAGCATAGACAAGGCAGTGAACTGTTTGAAAAAAATGCCTCAAAGAAATGTGGTCTCATAGTGATGGAATGCCATGTCAAGCACATTGAGACCACATTTCTTTGAGGCATTTTTTTGAACAGTTCACTGCCTTGTCTATGCTATTGCTTATTATTATGCTTTGATAGATTTTTTCCAAGCATCCATAGCTTGTTTGGAAGAACTTGTTTTAGGCTTTTAGCCATAGCAGCAAGGCAGTGAACTGTTTGATAAAATGCTTTGGTAAACATGTATGAAAAATGTGGTAGCATAGACAAGGAAATGAATTGTTTGAAAAAATTCCTCAAAGAAACATGGTCTCATGGTCATGGAAATCCATGAAAATACATAGCAATTTTATTGTCATGGCATTCCATCACCATGAGACCACATTTCTTTGAGGCATTTTTTTCAAGTAGTTCATTGCCTTGTCTATGCTATTGCTTGCTATTATGCTTTGCTAGATTTTTTCCAATAATCCATAGCTTGTTCGAAAGCACATATTTTAGGGTTTTAGCCATAGCGGAAAGGAAATGAAATATTTGATATAATGATTTGATAGACATGTATTAAAAATGTGGTAGAATATAAAAGGCAATGAACTCTTTGAAAAAATGCTTCAAAAAAATGAGGTTTCATGGTGATTGAATGCCATGACAATCAAAATCAATTTAATTGTGATGACATTCCATCACCATGAGACCACAGTTCTTTGAGGCATCTTTTCAAATAGTTCACTACCTTGTCTATGGCTTGTCATGGCATTCCATAACCACATTTATTTGATTCATTTTTTCAAACAACTCACTACCTTGTCTATGTTATTGCTTACTATTATGCTTTTGATAGATTTTTTCCAAGCATCCATAGCTTGTTCAAAAGCACTTGTTTTAGGATTTTAGCCATAGCAACAAGATAGTGAGTTGTTTGAAAAAATGCTTTGGTAGACATGTATGAAAAATTTGGTACCATAGACAAGGCAATGAACTATTTGAAAAAATACCTCAAAGAAATTTCGTCTCATTGAATGCCATGATAAGAAAATGTAATTGGTAGTTGCTCCTCGTTATTAGTAATGCAATGTGAAGTAATTGCATAACTGCTTAGGTTGACTTTGTAAAAACTATATTGTAATTGAAATTTTGTCATCTATCAACATCTAGTTATTAGTTATGCAATGTGAAGTAATGCTTTGAGTTTGAAAGATGTGCAATGTAATAAATGATATGAATATAAAGTACAAAAATCTATTTTTTACAATTCATTAATTAAAATATTTATTGAATTTTCTCTCTATATCTCCATGCTATCGAAATACCTTTCAATTTCAAAAAAAATAGTTTTTATCTCTTGTTCTACAATTTTTTACATTTTTAAAAATATGATTTTTTCTAGATTTTTTCCCAATTTTTTCAAAAACTCTTATACTTTTGGTTTGTCGATTTTTTCCCAAAAATATTTTTGCTACTATGCATTGGAAGCATGAAGCATACGCATGAATACATGTAATATACGTGAAGTATACACATGAATAAGTGAAGCATACATGTGAATAAGTGAGTCACAAGTAATTGAAGCATTGCAAAGGATACAAACCACCAAGAATGGAGCTTATTTACACAATACACATTAGATGGGGCTTATTGAGCAATTGAAAGTAATTAATTAAGCATTAGATGTTAAAAAAATCTATGCCTACAACATTCAAGCATACAACTTACACAATACACATGATAACATTATTCAAGAATGGAAGTAGCAAAATAAGATTGTCTTTAATCAAAAAGTCATAAGGCTATACAATGATATATATTGATAAAAGTATATACAATATATCCAAAAAATCCATACAGGCTTAGTACAAAAGATCCATATGGACATAAAATGCCACATATATATCGATAGTACAAAAAATATGTTCCAAAATGCCACATAGGCATACAACAAACGACCCAACTACATAGTCATTTCCCTCTAGGGGAAGGAAAACGATCTCATGCTTCCTTTGAAATTCAGTTGGATGGAGTGCCTGTTGGTTCTCTTTTCTTTTGAACACACTCACTAGACCTCCTCTCGAGACTCCTCTAGAGCTGCACCTAATATAATAAAAATTATAGATGTTAATACATAGAAATTGAATTATGGAATGACATAATAAAATATAGTCACTTACCACATACAAATAGTCATCATGCACATTTACAACATTACCATGTCCACAATCTGGAGTGACACCCACCTATAGCAACCATAAAGATAGAAATTAAACTATATAAAAATATCATGAAAAATTTCTATAATAGACCATAAAAGAGCAAATATAATGTCAAATCGACTAATCTGTTGCATACCTCTCTCAATGGATCCAAATTTTCTATTGTTGTAGCAACTCCATGGTTCATCATGCCCCATGGATCCGAAAGAGTAAATGGTTTGCCTCAGTTGAGACTATAGTATAATGCTTATAGATCACAAAAGGGTGAAAGTACTAATTCCACTAGGATAGTCCAAACTCATGCAAATTCCAAAGTTTATTTCTTATTGAGAATCATATTGCATATGTTGATGAACTAATGTTAATGAGGGTGTTTTGTCAACATAGTGATAAAGCCACAATGAAGTTCACATGAATGAAGTGAGGATTACTATGCTACTAGGAGATTTCAAATGGATAATGGAACATATGATGAATTAGGATGTGCCTAGGGTTTTAATATAGCACATGAAGTTGGTTGTTGAGGTGTGCAGTAGTAGTGGAGAAGACAACTTTGGTCAATAATGATTGGAAGGAAAGACTTCTTCTAACAGTGTATAGGATAAAATTTGGATGGAGGTGCTATAGCATAAAAGGGATAAGGAGACAAGACCAACAGGGGATAATGGAACATATGGTGAAATAATAGAGGGTACAATGGGATGGGAGTTGAATGCGATAATGGAACATGGGATGGACTAGAATAGATTAATGGAATGGGCTAGGATTGGATAACAACATATAGTGTGAACTAATAGAGGTTAATAGGATGGGATTAGGAGGGAATAAAGGAACATAGGGTGAATTAGGGAAAGATAGTGGGACAAGACCAAGAGGGGATAATGGAACATAAGGTGAAATAAGAGAGGGTAATGGGATGGGAATAGAAGGGGTTCATGGAACACAAGATGGACTAGTATAGATTGATGCGATGGGCTAGGATGGGATAGAAAAATATAGGGTGGACAATTAGAGGTTAATGGGATGTGATTAGTAGGGAATAATGCAGCATAGGGTGAATTAGGAGGTTTCTAGGGTTTGAATATGGTACATGAAGTGTGAAATTGACCTATGTGTAGTAATAATAGAGAAGAGTTATCTAGAATAAAATGTGGGTAAAGATGGTATAACATAGAATGGATAAAGGAACATAGGGTGGAACATAGGGGATCATGGCAAATCTAGGGTGAAATAATAATGGGTACAATAAGATGGGAGTAGAAGGGCATAATGACACATAGGATGGACTAGAAGATATTAGTGGGATGGGCTAGGAGGGGATCATGGAAAATAGGGTGAACTATCAAATGTCAATGGGATAGGATTAGGAAGGAATAAAGGAACAAAAGGTGAATTAGGATAAGATAATGTGACACAATCAAAGAATACACATGCAATGTTTGTGTTTCTCATCAATTTTTTAGATTTGTATACGCAAAATTATGAAAACTAGTTAACATTGTTTTACAACATCATTAATGAATAAAGGCTACCTGAGTGTAAGTTTTTTGAGGAAATGAATTGCAAGGTGTGGAGGTCAAAGGTCCACCAAGAAATTGTTTGACATCCAAAGCATGTTATGAGACAAACATTCAAATATAACATTCAATTGTTCAAATGCAATAATAATATCTTTAATACTAGTTGCATACCTATGGACTCAACGTCAAGAACACAAAAGGGTCTATAGGAATGGAGCATGTATCATGAACACTCTGACCCTAAAATTTCATCATATCAAAATTCTACAAATTTATTTATCTTAAATTTCAAAATATAATTTAATAAACAAAATTAAATGAACTTGCTAAATTTTTCCTAAGTATCAATGTTGTATGTGTTATTCAGTAATTCATCTATCATAGCCATCACATCTGTAGCTAATGTAGGCTATGTATCTGCATCCCAAGCACTAATAATCGTATGTGCAAACAACATCCCAAGTGCCACAATGGTGGGGTGGAGATCAGGTACTACACGTCTCCTAGAGGCCTTGTACACTATACAATGGTCTAGGTGAGCAAGCTTATAGACTCCAGCGTGTCCACCTCTACACTTTCCTTAACAATAGAAGGAACAGTGACATGCTCTGCCATGGGTTTTACCAAGGGTATCAGTGCCAATTATGGATTACGTCTTGCAGCAGGTCTATCATGTGTAGAGACCCCACCTCTACCCTGAAATTCTAAGATGTCAAAATAATTTGGAAAATCTTATTGAGGAAAAACTCACAATAGAGTTTCTTCAAAAATTATTGTGGTACCTCATGGTTATTGCATGTAGGTTGGTAAAATACCATCCACCACCACTCCCAAAATTTATTTTTAATTAATTCATGGTGGCACTAATGAATGGGGGACCTCCTGCATGCATGAGACAAAGGTGCATTGGTTCTCGAGTCTGTAAATAGGGCACACAAGTTCGCTTTGCTAATTTTTTTGTTTTTTCACATCTGTATATGACAAACCACTAGCATAAAATTGTTTCATCTCATGCCTCTTATTTGACCAAAAAATTATTTTCTTTCTCATTTCTCCTACATGAGATACAACTGACTTCAATGATTTAGAAATCCCTCTTCTATAAGGGTGGGTTTCGACATGCTCGGTTAATCTTCTAATTAATTATTCAATATCTCTTTTATTTTTTTCAAATTTGATTTAGGATATTTTCTTGTGTTCCTTGAGGATTCCTATGAATTGATGGAGGGGTTTCAAGTTGTTCTTGTACATAAGGCTCTTCATGAGGGGGTGATTGTGAATTCTCAATGTTTGGAGGTGGAGAATCATTCCCTGAGAATTAGAACAAAGTCTTATTATAAAAACCTATTTCAATCTACATTCTAAATCAAATTTGAAATAAAAAGAATAAAAATACATACCTCTTCACAATCTTCAACCTCTTTGATGTGTTGGAGGCATCCTCGTGAAGAATTGCAAGTTAACTACAAAAACTGGATGAGATTTGGCGAGTGCAAGTCGTAGAGCTCAAATCCTTCAAATCCTCATGGAGAATTGCAAGATAAGTGCAAAAAATGGATGAATTGCAGAGCATGAGGTGCACTTACTCTAATAAATCAACCTACACATAACTTTGGAAATCTACCACAACCATGGATTCTAATAGGAGATAAACTTGAGAATAGTGAGATTGGTTAGGCATGATGTTGCACATGGAATGATCTTTTTTGAATATATGAATAATGATAGATCAATGAGTATGTGTTAGGAAAGAGTTAGGATTGTGTGATATGTAATTGTAATCTAAATTTTATTATTTTATGTGTCTCCAACAATATTGGAATAGGTACTTGTACACCCATGTTGTTGAGAGATATTATTGTTTCATTATTATTCTCCATGTTGACTTGGAATATTAGTTATAATGATATTTAGGAAGGAGGTAGAGTTGGAAACGGTGGTTACAATGCTATTTATGGAAAATTCCTCAATTTGGGCATGAAAATCAAGTAGTGAATAATTTTGTGTGTTTTTGGTGGGTCTCATATGAGTTAGGTGGTGAATTTGGATCAATATCTTGGAATATGATCCATTATGGAGGAGTTAAAAATCCAATATGTCATCTATTATTAGAACAAAGGTTATTCTTTCTATGCATGGCTCATTGGAAGTAACTTTTTCTATTCTAAAAACATCCTCTTCATTTTGTATGCATATATTTTGTATTTTACCATGTTTTGATGTTATATAATTTTGGGAAACCATTTTTTGTATTCCTCTTCTCATTTCTCTATAAATTGAAGGCATGAGATAGTATTTTCATAATGTTATTTCATAGGTACATAGTTGCTACTAGAATACTATTAGATTGAATGGAATTAGAGTGTCATAAATTTATTATATTATTGAATACGATCATTACATTATTGACCCTCTCTTTGATGGTCATTTTTTTCTTAAAATAATTTATCCATCTATATCTAGTGGGCAGGTGCAAAAAGTTGGGGGGCCAAAAGGTGGCCAAATTTTTTTAAAAAAATTGAAAGGCTATAACACAAGCACATTATAATGTGAGTGTGTTATAACATGCTCGCGTTATGGCTTGGTGTGACTAATCCTAAGGCTCAGTCACATCGAGCCCATAACATGCTCGTGTTATGGCTTGGTGTGACTGAGCCTAAGGCTCGGCCACATCAAGCCTATAACATGCTCACATTATGGCTTGGTATGACCAAGCCTAAGGCCCGGTCACATTGAGCCTATAACACGCTTGTGTTATGGTTTGGTGTGACCGATCCTAGGCTCGGCCACATCAAGCTTGTAACACACTCGTGTTATGGCTTGGTGTGATCGATCCTAAGGCTTAGTCACATCAAGCCTATAACACGCTTGCATTATAATGCGAACAAGTTATAGCTTATTAAAACAAAACAAAACAAAACAAAAAAAACCATTTCATTTCATTTTCATTGTGTGTTTTCTTGCTCGTGGCTAGCAAACCCTAATATTGCATGCTTGTGTTTTGGAAACATCAAAAACTTGCAATTTCTTCATCAAATCTTTGCAATTTCATTGTTGAGATGCCACCACATTGACATGAAGGTCAAACAAGTAAGCTCATTGTTTGTTTGTTTTTGTGAATTTGTTATTATAGGTAAATTTAGGTTGTCTTTTATGTTCATTTATTTAATTTTTAGGAGATGATAATCAACCTCAAAATACTTCTTCTCATGAACAAGCACATTAACAAAATCCTCAACAACTACAACAATAAACTCCCCCAACAATTCCTCAACATCCTCTTGGTACGCAAGAAAATTTAATGGGGCAAATAGAAAACAATGAAAGAAGATTGAAGGGTTAATCATGAGGTTGAATGATCTTGTAAGTTCAACCTTGGAAAGAAGCACACTTGAAAATTCACTTCAAGCCATGTAACACATTTAGACACAATTATAAAACAATTAAATGGTTGGGTGGATAAGAGGTAGGAGTGTAGGAATTTTTATGTAGATAAATTATCATATAAAGAAGTAAAAGAAGAAAAAATACAAAATATGATTTGTGCTCATTATTCACTGACCCACACACAAATAAAACTCTTGACCTTAATATCAAGAGGTTTCCTATCCATTGGTGCCACCACCAAGGGATTAGGAACAATTTTGGGGATAAGTGGTGGCTGGTTTTTGACCATCCACCATGCAACAATAATGAGGTCCCCAATATTTCTTGAGGAAACTCTACTGTGATTTCATCCTCAACAAAATCCCCAACTATTTTGATATGAGGGAATTCCGGGGGAGAGGTGGAGGGTCGGCATAGAATAGACCAAGTGCATGTCATGATCCTTAGTGGCAAGGGATATGAGCACTTTCTAGGCCGGCACATAAGCACATTGCTATCCCTTCTATTGTGAAGGAGAGTGTTGAGGTGGACACTCTATAGTCTATTAGCTTTTTGACCCAAAGTATCATCCAATGTGCTAATCCTATAGTACAACACCATCCAGGGGAGAGTTTGAGGGGTAGGATTCCACCCCATTCATGTTAGGTTTGTGGTTCAACCTATACATATGACCCCATAGTCAATTAGGAGGCTAGTGTGCAGGATACATCTATAGTTGTGGAGATTGCGATGGCAGATGCATTTTGAATGAGGCTTTTGGCATCGATACTTAGGTAAATGTTAGAATGTTCATTGAATTTAATTTAATAAATTTCATTTTTGAGATGCAAGATTAACTAATTTAGTTTAATGATTGTAATAAAATTTTAAGGTCATGGTGTTGATACTAGATACACATGCCCTTCACCTATTTTTTACTCCATTGCATCTACTGTTGAGGTGTGTAACTAATAAACAATTATAAATATTACATGTGAATAGAATTTTTATATGAATGGTATTATAATATCTCATTTTGGATGTTGAATAGGAAAATATTGGAGGTTTCACGGGAACACCTCCCACATAATAGAATAAAGAGTTTAAATAATGAATTGTACTTAATATATTTGTATAGTTTATATTCATATCGTTGATTACATTGCATTGCACATCTTTCAAACTCAAAGTATTACTTCACATTACATAACTAATAACTATATGTTGATAGATGACAAAATTTCAATTACAATATAATTTTTTAGAAAGTCAACATAAGCAGTGATGTAATTACTTCACATAGCATAAGTAATAACTAGGAGCAACTACCAATTGCATTTGCTTGTTATGGCATTCTATGAGACCACTTTTTGTTGAAGAATTTTTTCAAATAGTTCACTGGCTTGTCTATGTTATGGATGCTTAGAAAAAATATATGAAAGAATAATAGTAAGCAATAGCATAGACAAGGAAATGAGTTGTTTGAAAAAATCCCTCATATAAATGTGGTCTCATGGTGATGTCCATCACCATGAAACCCAATTTCTTTGAAGAATTTTTTCAAACAACTCATTGCCTTTTCTATGCTACCACATTTTCCATACATGTCTACCAAATCATTTTATCAAACGGTTTACTTCCTTGTTGCTATGGCTAAAATCATAAAACAAGTGCTTTCCAACAAACTATGGATGCTTGGAAAAAATCTATCAAAGCATAATAGTAAGCAATAGCATAGACAAGGTAGTGAGTATTTTGAAAAAATTCCTTGAAGAAATGTGGTCTCATGGTGATGGAATGAAAATAGTTCACTTCCTTGCTGCTATGGCTAAAAGCCTAAAATAGGTGCTTTCCAACAAACTATGGATGCTTGGAAAAAGTTTATCAAAGCATAATAGTAAGCAATAGCATAGACAAGGTAGTGAGTAGTTTGAAAAAATTCCTCAAAGAAATGCGGTCTCATGGTGATGGAATGCCATTCCATCACCATAAGACAACATTTCTTTGAGGCATTTTTTCAAAATACTCACCACCTTAAGAATAGAAACCAAGCCTTTAGCCAAAATTCCCCTCCAAATCCTTTTCAAGTTCATCCTCATCCTCAATTTACCAATCCATGGAAGCTTCCACCTCTTATTCCACTTTTTCATATCTCCACCCCTCCCTCTTCATTTCATGATCATCCTCCATCTCATAACCAAGACCACACTATACCATCCACCCCATCCCAACATAATACCATAGAGAAGGCAACAAACTGTTTGAAAAAATGCCTCAAAGAAATGGGATCTCATGGTGATGGAATTCCATGACACATTTGTTTGTCATGGAATTCCATCACCATGAGACAACATTTATTTGAGGCATTTTTTCAAACAATTCACTCCCTTTTTTATGCTACCACATGTTTTGTACATGTCTACCAAAGCATTTTATCAAATGGTTCATTGCCTTGCTGCTATGGATAAAAGCCTAAAATAAGTGCTTTCAAACAAGCTATGGATAGGGAAAATAGTAAGCATGATAGTAAGAAATATATAGTTTAATAAGTACTCAAAATTTTTTTCATTGTCTCATACATTATAAGCCATGATGTGCATCACTATTGTAGTTTTTGTGATTGAATAATTTGTTGTTTTATTTTTAGATGTTGCAAGCGGAAACACCTCTAGATGTTCATAGGGTAATAGAGCTTGGTGTTTCTTTTTCTATAGACTCATCGATGCCTCTCACGAGGGTATGAGGCAGATTTCTAAATTTCAATTTACATTCATTGTTATAGATGTTAATTAGTGAAAAATCAAACTATTATTGATTCGTAGTTTAATATATCTTTGGATGGTTTCTATAGGGCTTCAACACCCCACAACATGGGCATGTGAATATTTCCCTTGAGGATATTGATCATATAGTGGAAGTAAGTGATTATTTTGTTAAATATATTATTTTTTATAATGTAATTTCTATATATTAATGTCTTTTCTTATTATTGTAACAGATATGGCTTGACCAGGAACTAAACCTTAGGAGGAGCACTAGGAGCACTCCTCAACCTAAGAGTAAATGACTCACATACTTTCACCATCCGACCAACAAGCAAAGGGCTAGATTTTATTTTGAGAACCTGAAGGGGTTTTGCTTCTAGGGCCCTTTGTTGTATGCCTATATGGAATTTTTGGACATATTTTGTATTGCATATATTTGACATTGTATGCCTATATGTAATTATTGTAAGCCTATATGGCTATTTTGTATATATTTTATACTTATATTGACCTATATTGATGTATTCCTACATGGCTATTTGGTTAATACAAATATTTTTTATTGATGGCATCCATATTTACATTAAAAATCCACAGTTCAATAGATATGAGTTATGTGTATTCCAATGTATACTTTGTGACTTACATGTTTTCATGTGTATACCTTGTATTCATGCATATACTTTGTATTAATACATATACTATGTATTCATGTGTATAATTCAAGGATTATGTGTATTTGAGTACTTGTGCTTCACTTATTCACATGTATGTTTCATTTATTCATGTGTATACTTATTAATTGGTTAGCCCTAGCATTTCTCATTGATGTCCTTAATGGTTTGTCTTGAATATTTATTGATTGATGCTAAACAAACTTAATATTTCCAAAAATGATTCACCAATAATTTATCATTTACTTATGTGTTAATTCAATATTGAATCCAAGGAAGAATTTAAAAGGGATAAAGCTATGAGGAGATGGAAGATAGATATTTATACTTTAACCTATTGTACCTTATCTATACAAACCTCTAATAGCTCTTGTATGCTTTTCTATTCTATTTTCTACTTTTCATATCCCATTTTCATAGGTGGATCATCACTTCTCACAATTTTTTTCCTTCTCCTATTCTAGTTCCTCACCTCCGCTTGTGGTATTCCACCTACTAAGATTCAAATGAGTCATTAGTTTTCCCCTTAGTTGTCTTGGGTTATTTTATTATTTCTTGGCTAGTTACAATTTATTTGATAGTTAATTTTGTGGAGATAGAACTTCTCATTATTTGCACTAGGAAATTTTAGGTAGATTCCTCTTCAATAAAACTATAGTTAATTGTTTATTTTATTTTCTTTAAAATACTCATTGGAATGGGGTTAGGATACTTTTAAATGAAATGTATGGTTGAGTAGATGCATAGGTTAAGAATTGTTCTAGCAACAAATCTACCTATGTAATTAGCTACTTGATTTAGAAACTTGGAGGTTTTTTATTTTTACTCCTTTTTCATCACCAAATAATATTATTTTTATTTCACTTACTTGGATTTGAGGCTTTTTTAGAGTGAAGAGGTAGGATTGAAATGATCCTTCTCATATATTTCATCCCATTTATTACCCAAGGAAAAGTGACTTTTTTTGTCCACCATGTGTCCAAATTCTTGCCATTGCTAGACTTGAGGGTGATCGTACAAGATTTTAAGAGTCATGTATCCTTATCATTTGTGATTAGAGTCATACTAGGAATAATAAAGTTACCTAAATACTAATATTAATAATAATTAATTCAATGTAAGTGTGAGATCCACATGTAGTAATTGGACCATAACCCGTTCAAGAACGAAAAGGTTTAGGCTTTCCTCAACTATTTTGACACCTAGGTGTTTTACCTCTTTCATGCAATCATATGCTTTTGGTGTGGAAAAATTAGACTTATCAACTATCGTGTGAATCTCTCTTTTTCTTTGTTTTCCGTGCCATCACAAGGGATCGAGTCAGTTGAACGTAGCTTAAAGTGATTGGGTGTGTTTGGGTGTGAAAGAGGACCATTCCTAGCATAAACATACCCATCCAGACATGTTGGAACAATCTGTTTGGTCATATGAGTTGTAAAATGAAAGTTGCACCACTTTGCAACTTTACATTGCTTGCATTTGACAACTTTTTCCTCAACTAAAAATTCGTCACCATGGGAAAATGCCTCCGAGATAGAAAAATAAAGAGAGGTTATTATAGAGGTTCCCAACATGATCTTGTAACCTCAAACATAGAGTTTGTAAACATCACAGTTTTTGAGTTATAGTTCATCAAAGATTGTACCCATTTTACACTTTTGACTCTTAAGGGATCAAGCCAATTGAACATAGCTCAGAGTGATTGAGAATTTTTGTGTGAAAAAGAGGACCATGTATAGCATAAACATACCCATCCAGATGTGTTGGAATAGTTTATTTATTTGGGCGAGTTGCAGAACAAAATTTGCACCACTTTGAAACTTTACACTACTTACATTTGACAACTTTTTTCTCAACTAAAAATTCGTTAACACAGGAGAAAACCTCTAAAATAGAAAAAATGAGAGTTTATTGTAGAAGGTCCCAACATGATCATGTAGCTTCAGACAAATATTTTGTAAGCATCACATTTTCTAAGTTATAGCCCATCAAAGATTTCATCCATTTAACACTTTGAACTCTTAAGGCATTGAGTCAGTTGAACATAGCTCAAAGTGATTGGGAATGTTTGGGTGTGAAAGAGGACCATGCCTAGCATAAAAGTTCCTATTCAAATGTTCTAGAACAATCCATTTGGCTTTATGAGTTGCAGAATGAAAGTTGCACCACTTTGCAACTTTACATTGCTTGCATTTGACAACTTTTTCCTTAACTGAAAAGTCATCACCACAGGAAAATGTATTTAAGATAGAAAAAAATGAGAGTGGTTATTGTAGAGGGGCCCAATATGATCCTATAGTCTCATACAAATATTTTGTAAGCATCATGGTTTTTGAGTTATAGCCCATCAAAGATTGCAATCATTTTGCACTTTGGACTGTTAAGGGATCAAACCAGTTGAATGTAGCTCAGAGTGATTGGGCATGTTTAGGTGTGAAAGAGGACCATTTCTAGCGTAAACGTACCCATCCAGATGTGTTGGAATAGTTTGTTTGGTCATACGAGTTGCAGAACAAAAGTTGCACCACTTTACAACTTTACACTACTTGCATTTGATAACTTTTTTCTCAAACAAAAATTTGCCACCACGAGAAAATGCCTCCAAGATAGAAAAAAATAAGAAAGGTTATTGTAGAGGGGCCCAACATGATCTTGGAGCATCAAAAAAAGAGTTTGTAAGCCTCACAATTTCTTAGTTAGATTTTCAATGATCACAACTATTTTGCACTTTGAATTTTAAGGGATCAAACCAGTTGAACGTAGCTCGGAGTGATTGGGTGAGTTTTGGTGTGAAAGAGGACCATTCCTAATGAAAATGTGCTCATTTTAATGTGTTGGAGTAGTCTATTTGGTCGTACGAGTTACAAAATAAAATTTGCACCACTTTGCAACTTTACACTACTTGCATCTGACAAATTTTTCTTCAATTGAAAATTCATCACCATGGGAAAATGACTTTGAGATAGAAAAAATAGAGAGAGGTTATTGTAGAGGGGCCTAACACAATCCCATAGCCTCAAATTATGATTTTTTAGGTATCATGATTTTTGAGTTATATCCTGTCAAAGATTGCATCCATTTTGCACTTTGGACTTTAGGGATTGAGCCAGTTGAACATAGCTCGAAGTGATTGGGAATGTTTGGGTGCAAAAGAGAACCACAGCTGACATAAATGTACCCATCCATATGTGTTGGAATAGTCTGTTTGGTCATATGAGTTGTTGAACAAAAGTTGCACAACTTTACATTGCTTGCATTTGACAACTTTTTTCTCAACTAAAAAGTTGTCACCACAAGAAAATGCCTCCAATATAGCAAAAAATGAGATAGGTTATTGTAGAGGGGTCCAATGAGATCTTATATCCTTAAACATAGATTTTGTAAGAAATGCAGTTTCTGATTTATAGCCCATCAAAGATTGCAACCATTTTGCACTTTGGACTCTTAAGAGATCGAGTCGGTTGAACATAGTTCAAAGTGATTCAGCGTGAAGGGCTAAAAACTCATAACCTATAGGGTGCCTAAGGATGCTTGAAATCACATGAGAATGTACATCGACCTTGAAAAAATTCCTTTAAACTTGAATATCAGAGAGCAACATCTTTTTTGAATTCATGAGATTGTTGCCCCTTTTATGACTGTGATGAGATTACTGACCTTTTATGACTGTAAATATCACAAGGTCTATCATGAGATTGCTGCCCCATTTATGACTGTGATCATGCATAACTCACAAAAAGTAACTAGATTCAAAGGTATTAATAATACTTATGAGGATGAGTAATACAATATAGGTTAGCTCTATAGATCACTCAAGGGTCCATTTAGTAAGGAGAAGTCAAAGGTAATCTTATGTAGAAATGTATGGTTAGTAGGATTTCTCCTAGTCAATGAACATGTCACCATAACTTCACAAGATTTCCTTGGATCTATTTAACTCAACATATCCATATGTCACTAAGCCCAAGGTTGGCTCTCAAGCAACCATAAAAGTAGGAATCTATCATACTTGTACTTATGCATATAATCCAAGGGTGGGTACCTTGTATCACAAGCTCAAGCATACACAAATTATATATTGGGTGTTTTCAAACAAGAATCACATACAAAATTCATTAACAAGGATTGAAAGGATTTGAAACTAAGCTCAATATGGACACAAGAAACATTAATAAGCTCATGCCATAATACAATGACATACCTAATACTATTACCAATGTACTATGAATGAAAATACTCAAAAATACTTACTAGACCTCAACTATCATGATTGAATGAAATATGAACCCCTACACCTCAATTGACATAATCTAATGTACCTATTGCACCTTTTGATTGATATAGCAACATGAAATCGTACAAAATGAGGCATGAATCACCAATGAGATCATGATATGATTAGACACAAACAAATAAGAATGAATACATAAGAAATCACATTTTTGAAGATAACAAAGCATGAAAAAAATTCATAAAATATTTCCTATCTATAATGTTTGCAACTCTCCACTTCTTCATCATGATAGAATGGAAGAATAAGTAAATATCAGAATAAAGACTTCAAGTTAAAGAAAATAAGAAGTAGAGCATTGACATTTGTAAAATGTACATGTGAAAGACACATAGCTTGGTCAACACTAGAAGCAATTTGATACATCACCATGAAATTGGCAAGGTAGTGGGATGTTTGAAAAAATGGGGTCTCATGGTGATGTACATCAACATGAGACCCCATTTTTTCAAACAACCCACTACCTTTCCAATTTCATTAGATTGGAAAGCTAGTGGGCCACCCACTAGCTTTCTAATCCGATGAAATTGGAAAGGTAGTGGGTTGTTTGAAAAAATGGGTCCAAAAAATGTGATCTTATGGTGTTGTACCATGAGATCCCATTTCTTAAAATAGCCCACTACCTTGCCAATTTCACCAAATTGACAAGCTACTGGGTGAAATTGGCAAGGTAGTAGGTTGTTTGAAAAAATAGATCCAAGAAATGGGGTCTCACGTACATCACCATGAGACCCCATTTCTTGGACCCAATTTTTCAAACATCCCACTACCTTGCCAATTTCACTGGATTGGAAAGCTAATTGGCCCACTAGAAATGAAAGGTCTAACTATCAACTAATCTTGATGTGCATACTCTAAATTTTAAGACGGATTAATGTGCATACTTATAAATTAATAAGAACCAATGTGCATAATTACAAATTAATCCAACGAACCATCTGGGTTTGCTCTACTCTTTATTGTGTCAAGTATTGCCTCCTGGTTAGATTCATGCACCTTCCATAAGGTCTTGTTAAAATTTCTATCCCCATATTTGATCAAATGAATATTGGATGCCACAACAAGGTTCAGGTAATGAAGAATCTTTCGATGTGTGTCAAAGTCCTAAAATAGCCAAACATTAACACTCTTATGTGAGTACCTTCTAAGCCATGTTTCAGTAACAACTAATGAGCCTATAGGGTATTCGATGTTTTCTCCATCTATAACAGGGGCCTCCAATTTTTTTTTGGCCCCAACACAACAACACAAGCAATAATCCATTCCCTCTTTATTGTCTTCATCTACAATAACTACATAAACATGTCCTACATTGATATGTGCAACAAATTTGATGAAATTAGTCAACATTACAAATACACTAGAAAATAAGATAACAATAGAAATTTCAAAAACTATGCAAGTATATATATTACTTGGTTGAACTAGATTTGATATGTGGTTAAAGTCAACTAATGATTCCATTTGTGTCAATTCTAATACTGTCGAAGGTCGATACATGTGAAGTGGGCTAAGATAACTTAACCACCATTCGTCAACCCACTTCTTTGACTCACACTCATTCCAAGATTGAATTGTACATGAAGAACAAAAAAATGCCATATTCCATGTATGGATACTCCATGAGCCTACATTTGAGCTAAGGAAAGAGTGTAGCTCACTTGATCTTTTCAGTGTACAACAATCCTCGTATGGTGCAATGCTAGTATCATCTATCAATCAAAATAATCTATGAACTGAAGACTTACCTTCATTACCTAGAACCATCAAAGCATTACACCATTCAATGATTGATTTTGCATCTGTCAACTTTGCATTGTCTTTATACTTTAAATCTTCTCATGATAATTCTCTTTTGACACATGCTCTTGCACCATCATGTTCCCCCTTTCCATGTTTGGCCTCACAAAAGTTCCACATATGTTGAACACTTGTAATAACATGCATCCTACTCAACCAATAGAACATCCACAAGTTTTTGAACTGTGTTGCATAGTTATCCAACCACATTATATGTTGACTATATGTTATGCCCCTCCTAGCCAAATCACTGTAGAAAAACTGAAAGCAACCTTGCATGAACTCTAGAGAATGTGTGTGATTATTAATAATGTAAAATTGGTACTCTCTTAATACCTTCTTGTTATCCTCTATGCTATTAGCTGCATGAATGAATTCTATGCGTATAATTATAGAAACTTGTGTGGAGTTGTAATATTGTGACTGCACCTCACGACATGGCTGTAGAGTGCAGTTCTCTAAAAATTTGACCATTGAAACTATGCTTTCAACTAGAAAGGTTTCCTTTCATAACTTTAATTGCAAGTCCAACCATTGAGCTCTATGGGTATGCCTTGCATACTCATACACTAAACTATCATGAAATGTACACATAAACTAATACACTGGAATCTTTTGAATAACCAAATCACACCTTTTGTTTGATTACCACATTTTGTAGTGTATGCCACTGTTTTATACTTGTCAAACTCTACTAGTTGTTTTTCAACTGCATGTGTTCTTTCCATATGTTCACATATTGGAATTTTTTGCAAGCCACCACAATGTTGACATGTGCCATCCAAGCATAGTTTCCTATAGAATATTTGGCATTCCTCTCTTTCACTTAAAATTTCTAATAAGAAGTCTCTTGAAGATGTTGGTGGGGCATGTATGCTACAATCCTGTAAAACATTGTTAGTATGCAAATCTAAACATATAGAATGATAAACATCATAATGGTTAGAAAATTCAATATGTAATCTACAATAACATGTAGTGCGTGTGTGATTTATATTGACATAAAAAGGTTTAAGAATTTCAAAATATCTTTCACAAATTCAAATTTCAAGATAATCCTCTAGAAATTTATGAAAAAATTATGTTTGAGTTGTATCTAAAAAATTCTTTGGATGTGGCTCACAGTTTCGACTACCGATTCTCATTCTTTCCACATCCCTTTTATTCGAAGATGGCCTTGTGTTATTCTTCCAATAGTATTCAATTAGTGATCTCAATGCTTCAACAACTAGTTTATCTTTTCATGGGAGTCTCCTCAAGAATTCCCATGATTTAGTAGAATTGGTGTCCTCAATTATTTGGCACCTTTGAATGGTTCTTGATAGAGTTTTTCTATTAGTTCTCAATTGTTGACTTGTCTTTCTAATGAAACGAGATTTCCTTGTTTGATAACTTACTAAAGTCGATGCAATGACACTTCAAGTGACATTACTATCTTTTGAGTGTGAGGTCTTACCCACACTCTCATAAGCATCCATTAGATTCTTCACAATTGTATTTTCACTTGAAGCATTCAATGTTCTCAACCTAAGAATCTTTACAATGGAACTATACTTTATACCTCACATAATTTCAATAAATAGTTGACATCTTGTGCTCTCATTTAAATTTTCAAAGAAAAATCTCCAAATATGATTAGCACATCTTCTACAAGTGCATTGTGGAATCTTACTTTCCATTGGCTGCAAAATATTCTCATCAATATTAATAAAAAACTTTGGCTTTCTATGCAAAATTATAGGTGGTGTTCTCATAGGTACATTCATCTCAACATTTGGAATTTCATCAATATTTAAGTGAGATGGGCTAGATCTCATACCTACGATCAGGGATGGAAAGATGACATACCTTGAGGTTGAGATGGGGATGATGTTGTACCTTCTTCCTCAAATGTGAGTGATGATGTACTCTCAACTTGAGATACGGTAGATGGTGTCCCTCCATATTCACTTGTGGTAGGTGGTGTCCCTCAATATTCACTTGTGATAGATGGTGTCCCTTCGTATTCACTTTTGGTAGAGGGTGTGTCTCCAACTATGGTATTCAAATCTATCTTAGTATGATAATTTCATTCATTCCCTTTATGCCACCAATGCCTTTTCTCTTTTTGATGGTTGAGGTTCCTCTTCAATTGTCATGTCTTTTTCAATCATATCCAATTTATTCTTCTCATGATGTTCCCTAATCCATTTTTCTTTCTTTACTTTCTTATTTTTGGACTGTTCCTGTGTTGGTTTAATCCTTGTTCATTTCCTTGGCATCACGGATAATTTTATCTATAGCATGATAAAGAGATAAATATTATTTCCTAAAAAATGAATCCATACAAATAAATGAAATATATGTCATTCAACCCTTCATACAATATACTTAAAATCATCTTGTAGAAGATTATTTTTAGAATAGACAAATTTGACATGAATTTTTTGATGGGATGACTTAAAGAAAAGTGGTCTAGTGGAATGCCATGACTGTAAGTGTGACATAGATTTTTGGCACCCACTTGCTTTCTAGCTCTCCTAGGGTTTTTCACCTGGGAGAAAGATGGGCCAAAAATGCTTATGTAACACTCAAATTAGGATCTTTGTTGTATGATATCATGTAAATGAGCTTAACTAAATGCAATGGACCAATTTGAATAACTAAAAAGTGAATGCAAAAGTGTAATTACAACTATGTTTGAAAACACATTATGTATTGTTAAATGGATGAAATATGCAGAACAAAACAAAATGGATGAAATCAGAGCACACTTGGGAAAAATGTGATGAATCTGGAATGTATGGAATGTTGATTGATAATTTTACTCAAGCCTAGCAAGACTCATTCACCATCAAGGGTGAATTAGTCCTTGTTCTGGTGAAAACTTTTGAAAACCTATTTTTGATTATCGGGAGCTAAAATCTCAGAAAAATCAATTTTCAGGCCTACAAGTGGGACTCATTCACCATGGGTGGAAAATCAGTCCACCTACAGAAATCTAAAAAATCAGAGGAAGATTCTATGGAGTTATATCTGTATTTCTATCTCTTACAAATCTATGCTTCTAAAACTGTCAGATTCGAGTCTAAAAGTGACCTTTTGTTAATGATTTGACTTGAATGACTTTAAAAATTGATCTTCAATGACTCTTAAGCTTCTAATAATCCTAAATCTACATACAAACAACACAAGAGGAGAAATTGTTGATTGTTAAGGCATGGAGGTTTTTCTTGGTCAAACCCTGTTTAGGTAATTAAACCAAAGTGATGAAATAAAGTAATGAAACATGCAACAATGGAATTGATTACCTTGCAATGATGATTGATTTTTAAGTCTACAACAATTCATGTAGAATCAGACCTTTAATTCTTTAGAATGCTAACTTGAATATTTCTAATGGAGAAACCCTAAGTTGCTTGACTTGAGATAGAAAATAGAAGATGAATTCAATATGAGAGATGCAAGGATGAGTTGTTAGATGTTTTTTGGTGTAAAATGAGGATAAAAACACCTATTTATAAACAATTTTTCCTTAGTAACCATTCATACCTCATCACAGGTCGACATGGAGTGAAAATAAACTTTAAATTTCACTTTTTCCCACTCAAGGGTCAAAATGGGGGCCAAATAGGACTCATTAGCCACACATGGAGAATGGGTCCCACCTGGATGGGACTGATTCACCATGCATGGAAAATGGGTCTCATAGGGGCTATTATGACACCTAAGAAGCCAAGGAATCAGGAAATAAGGTTTAAATTGCAATCTTGTTGGGTGTTTGATCAATTAAAGCCTCGGTATGCACAATATGGGTTGATATAGGACTATTAATGATAATTTAAATGTTGAATAGGGCTTGGGACACATAAATCAATGTGAAAGTGTGATTAAATACACCTTACAACACTAAAATTAGGTCCACATAGCCTAGAAGGGCGCAAAAACCAATGTGAATGTGTAAATCACACTACAACAGTAGTTTATCATTAAGTTTACATTAAGAACTTTCTATTTTGATGTAATAATGTTATTAAACACATTTTATAATGTCTGATTAGGAATAAATAAATTAATTAAGTCTATAAAAGCGTGAAAGTCCATTAGAAGACTTTACAACACCTTTACAAGATGTCATTAAAAGCATGTTATTTGATTTGCAAGGGTCCAAGACCTAGTGTGGATGCATAAAATACCTCACAACACTAGATTAGGGCCTTATTAAGTCCACTTAATCTCATGTCAAGCAAAGGGTCCAATTTTCTATGACACAGTAAGATAGGCACAAAATGGAAGCATTAACAAGGCATGTGAATTGTTTGAAAAAAAATGTTTTGGTAGACATGTATGCAAAATGTGGTACCATAGACAAGCTAGTGAGCTCACTAGCTTGTCAATGCAATAGGATTGACAAGGTAGGGGGTTGTTTGAAAAAATTCCTCATAGAAATGGGGTCTCATAGTGATGTACAACTCCCTACCTTGTCAATCCTACTGCATTGATAAGCTAGTGAGCACTAATCATCACCGTGAGACCCCATTTCTATGAGGTATTTTTTCAAATAGCCCACTACCTTGCCAATCCTACTGCATTGACAAGCTAGTGAGCTCACTAGCTTGTCAAAGGTCACATAAATTTTTGGATGGAATTCCTTAAAGAAATGTGGTCTCGTGGCATGCCATGATTTCAAGATAGGCACAAAATGGAAGCATAGACAAGACATGTGAATTTTTTTATAAAAAATGTTTTGGTAGAAATGTATACAAAATGTGGTACCATAGACAAGCTAGTTAGCTCACTATCTTGTCAATGCAGAAGGATTGACATGGTAGTGGGCTATTTGAAAAAATGCCTCATAGAAATGGGGTCTCACGGTGATATAATGAGGCATTTTTTCAAATAGCCCACTACCTTGTCAATCCTACCACATTGAAAAGATAGTGAGCTCACTAGCTTGTCAAAGGTCACATGAATTTTTGGATGGAATGCCTTAAAGAAATGTGGTCTTGTGGCATGCCATGATTGCAAGATAGGCACAAAATGGAAGCATGGGCAAGGCATGTGAATTGTTTGACAAAAATGGTTTGGTAGACATATATGCAAAATGTGGTACCATAGGCATGAAATGGAAGCATTGAAAAGGTAGTGGGTTGTTTGGAAGAATTCCTCGTAGAAATCTTGTCTCATGATGATGTCTAAGGAAAAAGAAGTTTATAGGAAAGTGCTACATCCCATGTACAATATAGAAAGGATAATTTGACCACCCTATAGAGGAAGTGGATTGGTCAAATCCAAAGGATTATTATATGTACAATAGAGCTATAAACATGGTGATTAGATCAATAAGATGGCTAGAAGCACTATACCCAATGTTGGAGCTACACCCTAAGGATCAAGAACAAAAGAAACAAACTAGAGAATCTTCAAGAACAAAAAAAACTATACAGAGAATGAAAAAGGATGAGAACACAAAGGAAGAACTTAAAAATCAAGTAGGGAAATTAACTTCATACTTACATCACCTAGTTTTTCCTATTGACTTAGTTGCACCTTTCCCCATGTTGCTAACTTAGCCTTGAATAAAGAGTCTTGAAATAGTGGAGAGAAGGGTTACATTCCCTTGTAGGTATAGTAATCAAGGAAACATTAAAAATATATCACAACATTAGTGATGAGGTAAGTTTAGAAATAGAGATGAAAACCAAAATAGATTCAAAGATCTATTAATGTGGGAGGAGTATATTCCAATTTTGTAGAGACATGTATGAAAAATTTGGTAGCATAGACAAGGCAAACAACTATTTGAAAAAATGCACATCACCATGAGACCGCATTTATTTGAGGCATTTATTCAAACAATTGATTGCCTTTTATGTGCTATTTGATAAAATGCTTTGGTAGACATTGATAGGTCTAGAAAATGGCTTAGTTTCTCTTGTTTTTATACTTGTTTTAAGATACTTTTAAACATATTCTCCAGACAATGTTTCTACATTATGTTATCCTTTTACATCCATTATGTAGATTTAAACCTTAATTATGATGATGAAATTATGATTATAATATAATAGTATTATATGGTTTATATGAATGAATGTGTGAAATGTTGATGGAATGCTATGAATTAATTATGATAGTTATCCTCATGTACATGTCTTATGGAATTAACTTGTTTGCAGATAAAACGAAACCATAGTGCAATAGTTGCAAAGTGAACCTATAGCAGAACAGATGATTGGACATCGAAACATGGGAAGCTATGGGTTAAGCTATTTACATGGTGATCGTTCATCAAAGGCACTTAATGAAGATTGGGAATGCATTATTATGAATAATTTGATAAAACATTGAAGAAGAGGTCTCCTTTATCTATGGGATTTTGACAAGTGGATTGTCTATTTACATATTGTTCTATTTTGACAAAGTTCTAGTTTTGATAGGATTTCTCTTTCCTTTTCAGTTATAGGTTGAATAATTCAAATCTTGATTCCATACTTTACTATCTGGGAGTGGAGTTAATGGTTTCAATTAGTTGTTGCTTTCAATAAATATTCTCTCAATTTGTATATAATTTTTGGTTGAATTCGTGATGTAGTTAGTTGATTTTATTAGTTTAATGTTACCAGTTACTTTTTTTTTCAAGACATGAAAAATATTCCAAATGATTGAGTCCAATCCGTGGAAATATTTTTTGTAATATTTTACAATATGCAATGAATGGAGTTGATCTTATGGGATGCGTAGAATCTATTAGTTAGATTGAGTTCAGTAAAAGTGGGAACAGTTACTTGAGTAGGCTACTCAAGGTATTGTTCTTCACTTCACCTTTTAGTTATTTATTTTTGTTAATAGTTATTAGTTTATCATTATTCATGAATTATATGCAAGTTAATTGAAATTTCATTTCTTGCTTATTATGAATGAATGTTTTTGAATATGCATGTAATGGTTATTAGTAACACTTCGAAGGATAGTTTAGCTGAGTTATTAGTTTTTATAGAGCTTTAAATTAATATGTTATTAATTTAATAGTAGTAGTTCAATTACAGTCTTTGTTGTAGGAACCTATAGCAATTAGTTTTGGTTTATGTTACTATTTTTTAGTTTTATGAATTTCCACCAATTAGAATAATTTAAGTAGGATAGTTTAGGTAGTTTTAAGTCCATGAAAGCATATATAATGTTGCACCATCATAAGATTACAAGCCTTGGGTTGACAATTTAATGTAGTCTCAAGTGATGTAGAGTGGACTGTTCAGCTAGTCCAACCTTTGAATTAAGTAGATTGTACCAAGCTTACAATACATTAGCTTAGACTCTAAATTTTTGGTGTCATTTTTGGGGATGGTGTTATCTTCATCGACTATTTTTTGTAGTTTTTATAGTTAATTTCTCTTTTCAAGCATTAGGACTATTAGATACCATCCTTTTCAACACCAGATATACACTAACATTGTGCAAGACCACTAAATCTAAAGCTATATTTCATGTATGCGGAGGCTAAGAGATTCCTTGGGTAGGTTCTTTCCCTCCACATGTCAGGAAGCTATTGCAGAAATTGGTCATCATAGTACTTAGAGTGAAGGTACAATTGAAGAAGACACTTCCTTCTCATCAACATCTAGCACACATACAAAAGGAACATACCACTCCATAGGTGATGCGGCAGATGATGATGATGCCTTACCAACATTTGAGTTCCCTATCACTAACTAGCAAAGTACTATAGTGTTGAAGGACATTCCTCCTTTGGCCTTACCAATTTTCTATGGGTTAATGACTAAGGACCCAGATACATTCCTCTTTGAATTTGATGTCTTATGCAGAAGTTATGACTATAATTTTGATGCACATAGGTTAAATATTTTTCCCGCCACTCTCAAAGATGCAACTTTGAGATGGTTCATGGGATTAGGTAAATATGTTGTTCCTAAATGGGACACCATGAAGACATTGGTTTTGGAGAATTAGAAAGACTACCATAGAGGACTCGATAGGAGGAAATAATATATATTTAGAATGACACAAAATGATGATAAGCCCTTAGAAGATTATGTGGGAAAATTTCAATTTTCTCTAAAGAAAAACCCCTAGAACAAGTTGTTAGAAGAGTCTCTCAAGTTAGTCTTTTTGAGAGGAGTTAATGAAGACTATATGGATGCCTTGAACCTCATTGGACAAGGAGATATTTCTCAGCTATCATTTTCAAAAATTTGTAAGGCCTATAGGAATTATTCCAATACCTTTAGAAAAAGGCTAAGATGAGATAAAACATCAATTACTGGTAAATCATCTACAAGGGGTTTAAAAATAGAGCTAAGCAATTTGTTATCCAACATGAAGGAGAATATAATTAGTCATTTGGAAACTTATTTGGATACTCTCCACATTAAGAAAAAGTAAGAGGAAGCCAAGGCTATGCTGATTGAATATTGTCCAAGCTATTGACAAAGAAAAGAAAATTGTAAACGCAAAAGAGTGGCCAACATCCAACAAGATAAAGTTGAGAAACCTATTGTCCAACCTATTGAGGGAGATGATGGTCAACTCTTTTATATAGCACAAAGGAGGCCATGGAAGTAGATGCAAGGTATACCACAAGATCCTTTTAGCTTTAGTTCATCCTTTCCTATTGGGAATCAAAACTTTTCTGCTTGGAACTCTCAGCCCTAGCAAGTAAAAAAAATAGTGGCAAAACCCTCAACAGTGGCCACAAGCCCATACAAATTGGAACTGACAACCAAATCCTTAGCCACAACAAAATTTTGAGGGTTCCAATTACAATGCACAATGGCCAACCCAACAAAATCAATGATAGTCTCAGTGGCAGAAATATAAACAACGACAACAACATAATATGAACTAACACAACCCATTCTCCCTCCTCCACAATAGAAACAAGCTCTAATGCCTCCATTAAACCCTACATCCTAGCCACCCAAGCAACAAAAAATACCTACCCAACCTGCACCTAACCCTAACACTAAGCCTGTTCAACAAGCTTATACTAATGAAGCTATGCAATACCCCATAAGTGATGTTCACCTTAGATCAAGGAAACAACTTGTTGGACCTTCATCCCCCCAAATTACAAAAATGGAGGATGGGAAACCTATAGTTGAGGCTTCTAATAAACCATCTTTGGAACCTAAGCCAAATCAGGTACACCAAACTACTTCAAATCCTAAGCCACATTTTCCTAAACACCTAGATATACAAAAGCATCAAACACATGCTGAGATAGATCTTTTAGGACAACTGAAAGATGTGAGCATAAAAATTCCACTTATCCAAGCTATCAACGACATCCCTATCTATACCAAAACTATAAGGGATCTATGTATTAATAAACAAGGCAAGAAATGAAAGGATCCAAAGATAGTTCATGTCTTGGGAAATCTTGTAGACATCATGTTAGGGAATATTACAGTCCCTAAGTATACAGATCTTGGTAGTCTAGTTATGGATGTTGAGATTAATGGGACCCTCATTAAGAATACTTTGATAGAATTGGGGGCAACCATCAACGTCATGACAAAATAAATAATGTAGTTGCTTCACTTGGTTAACCTCAGGCCCACACAAACTATTTTGCAGTTAGTTGATAGGTCCATAGTCAAGCCCGAGGAGATTATTGAAGACCTATTCATTGCATTGGATTCTTGGGAGTACCCTACTGACTTCATAGTGTTACAACCTAAATTCAACCATGTTGGCTACCCACTCATCCTAGGAAGGCCTTGGTTAGCTACAACCAGTGCATTTATAGGTTGTAGGTCTAGTAAAATTATAATATTCAATGGGATAGTTACAAATAACCTGGTTCTTTATCCACCATCCCAACCATATGCAAACTTTGAACACACCATTTGGCCCACTTTGAGTGAGGAGGAGGAGGATAATTATTCTTTGTAGACACTAATGACTATTAAATGCACCCCCTTCTTGGATGAACAGGATGAAGATGAGATCATTTCTCACATAATCCAAAATGATTGTGATAGGAGCCCACAACAATAGGACTGCCTCATATGCCTACAAGACCCCTTGCAAAGTATCATACCCACAAATTCTATAGAAGAGATATCATAGCTATTTCATTTGTTACTACCTCAACAATTTTTACCCATTATATCAAGCCTTGATCTCTCATCCGTTCAAGAGTCATAAAAGGAGTTGGAAATCATGCTAGGAAGGATGTTAAATATCAATAATACCTTGACAAAGGAGCACCAAAATTCTCTGTAAATAGTGTTATAGGCACACTTAGTCACATATGCATGGGATTACCATGATATGAAAGGCATAGATCTTGATTTATGTATGCACATGATTTATATTAATGATGGCTATAGACCCATTAGGCAACCACAGAGGTGCATGAATCCTACTCTCAGAGAAATAGTAAAAGTTGAGCTACAAAAGCTCCTTGATGCAAGATTTATCTATCCAATATCAAATAGTGAATAGGTCTCACCCTTGGTAATTGTTCCCAAGAAAGGTAGGAAATGGATATTTTGTGTAGATTATAGGGAATTGAATACAACCACTAGGAAAGATCTCTTTCCTCTTCCCTTCATTGATCAGGTACTTGATTCTCTAGTTGGGAAGAAGTACTTCTCATTTCTTAATGGTTTTAGTGGTTATAACCAAATTAAAATTGCTCTAGATGACTAGGAAAATACTACATTTACATGTACTTGGGGGACTTATGCATACTTTGTTCTACCCTTTGGCTTATGCAATGCTCCAACTACCTTTCAAAGAGTAGTACTTAGTGTATTTTCTAATTATGCACATAACTTCATAGAGATCTACATGGATGACTTCACCACTTATGGTGAAAGTTATGAGGAAGCTCTCAATAACCTGGAAAAAGTGTTATAAAGGTGTAAGGAACACAATCTATCACTTAGCAATGAGAAGTGTTTTATGATGATGACATCGAGATTTGTGTTGGGACACTTTATATCTAGGTTGACCCACACAAGATAGAGATAATATCTACTTTACCTGTTCCTCAGAAACAAAGAGATATTAGGAGCTTCCTTGGTCATGTAGGCTACTACAAATGATTTATCAAAGATTTTAGTAATATTCCTGCACCACTGCTCATCTTGTTGAGTAAGGACATTGAATTTGAATGGACCTTTGAGTGTCAACACTCCTTTGATGAACTAAAGAAAGTAACTCAAGAACAATGTTAAGAGGGCCTAATTGGACTCTCCCATTTCACATACATGTTGATGCTTTAGATTTTGAAATGGAGCATTCTTAGGTTAGAAGGATGGAAACAAGGAGTATGTAATTTATTATATTAGAAAGAATCTCCAAGGAGCAGAGTTAAACTATACAATAACAAAAAAAAGATGCTTGTTGTGGTCTATACTATTAATAAATTCATACACTATATTACTAGCTATCTAGTATTTTTCCATACAAATCACACAACAATCAGGTATTTGATGAACAAGCTAGTAGTTGGAGGGAGATTGGTAATATGGCTACTTATCTTACAGTAGTTTGGCATTACCATAGTAGATAAACCTGGTAAAGAAAATGTAGTGGTAGATTTACTATTAAGATTTCCAACATAATCAACTATAGGAATGGTGGATGATTCATTCCTGGATGAACACTTGTTTTCTTTTCAAGTACAATTACCCTGGTATGTAGATATTGCTAATTATTTAGTCAAAGGGAAGATTCCACTACATTTTTCACCAAGGGAGAAAAGACAGTTGGTTCATAAATGTTTTCCATACTCTTGGATATCTATTTATTTGTTTTATTTAGGGCCTAATAACATCATGAGAAGATGAGATATTTGACATCATAAAGGCATGTCATGATGAGCCATGTGGAGGCCATTTTGCAGTAAAGAGAACAAATTTAATATCGTCACAACTGGATATTATTTGTATAATCTACATAAAGATGTTAAATACACCAAAAGTTGTAATAGGTGTCAAATAATGGGAAGGCCAACAAAGAGTGATGAGATTCCCTTACAACCTGAGTTAACATTGGAACCTTTTGACAAATGGGTTTTAGAATTCATTAGGACAATCACTCCTACATCAAACAACAAGGAATATATAATTGTTTGCATTGATTACTTAAAAAAATGGGTAGAAGTTAAGGCCCTATAGTTTTCCAAAGATGGTAATGTGGCTAAGTTCTTATAAGAAGATAGTTTTACTAGGTATGGAGTACCTAGAGAAATAGTCACTGATCAAGGGACCTAATTTACTTTTGACTTGATTGCCAAGTTGGTTGAGGAATACCAAATAAGACATAAGAAATAAACACCCTATCATCCACAATCTAACGATCAATTGGAAGTCACTAATAGGGAGATAGAAAGTATTCTCACCAAGACATTACAGCTGAATAGGAAAGATTAGGTTTGAAGATTACCTTAAGCAGTCTGGGCATATAGAACTACATGGAAAACAACCACTGGATTTACACCCAATGAGTTAGTGTATGGAAAGACAACAGTCCTTCCTATTGAATTTGAATACAAAAAATTGAGGACAATAGTAGAGTTGGGAATGGATTTAATAGAAGCACAAAAGGAAAGGCTTCATTCTTTAAATGGGTTGGATGAGATAAGAATGGAAGTAGTACACCATACAGAGGTAGTACAACAACAGTGGATGAAATGGCATGATCAGTACATTAAAACCAAAGAGTTCACTGTGGGAGATTGGACACTATTATATGATTCAAGGTATAAAGATTTCAAGGGAAAATTCTAGTCTAGATGGTTGGGCCCTTATGAAATTAGAAAATTTTTCCCTAATGAGGTAGTACAATTACACACCATTGATGTAGTCCAATTTTCACTTCTTGTTAATGGTCATAGACTAAATTTATACAAGAAATCATTACAAATGGATGACTTCATCTTTTCATTGATCCAGCAATATGGTGCTCTCAATGTACCTAAAACAAAATTTGATTCACAAAGTCCTACATCAGTAATACGGGATATACCCAACACTTCTGGTGGCCCAAAGATTGAGTTACACAACTCAGTCCTTGAGCTTCCTTGGCACTATCTTTTCATTTTATTTTTTCACACAATAAAAAACTACATGCTATAATAATGTTCATCATATCTTTAGAGAGACCTGTTATCAATGTTCACAAGTGTCTTGCAGCTGAAGGCACGTGTAGCTTCACACTGCCAACATTCAAAATGGGACCTAACATTGCAGGTTCCCATAGCAACGTCCGGTAGATAGAAAGAATATTTAACACATTTGGTGCCATATTTACTGCAAGTTCACTAATATTCATTTTAAATGTATTCATATATCATATCCATCATTTCATGTAAAATAAAGCAGAATGATACTTTTATTATCCACTTTCATTTCAACTACTTAAGCTATCAAATCGTCAGCTCATACTTTACCTTTTTGTCCCATCATATCCACTTGCCACCCACTCTTCATTGTCTTGTAGTTAATATGTGTCATATCAAATCAACAAAAAAAAATATTTCTTCAATTTTCACGTGTGAAAATTGGTTATTTTCACAAGACAATACTTAAGGTATGTTGTTATGATTAACTTGGTTTTCTTTAAACTTTCATACACTTTTTCATATAATTCCATGAATTTGAAATATTATATCTTTAATTTCCATCATAAATTTATGCCACCTCCAAATCATCAACATGAAGTGAGGTCACTTCACCAATTAAGTTGGGGGAAGGTATGCCTTTCTCAGTATTTTCACCAATCCTTTCAAATTTTCCACCCACAACCAAATTTAATGAATACAATGGCATGCAAAACCCTTAGTAATGTTTTATTTTAGCTAATATTTTCACTACCATTTTCAAAATTACTAAAACTTGAAACCCTAAGAGCTTATAAGAACTTTAGCTTAGTTAGACTAGAGTTGAATTTGAAAGGAAATTTGTAGTTGTAGTATGGTATAGTGTAATGATATGAGGAAGCAAAGGTTTTGAAGTGGTAGAGCAGTTTGAAGGTGGTGGGAAAATTGAATTAAATTTTTAGAGATGAATTTGGTATATTGATCAGAGAAGAAAGAAAGTATGAGAGGAGATTTTATAAGAGAGCCAACAACTCATCAAAAAAATTTGGAGGATGTGGCAGTCCTACCTATGTTCACAAGGGTTGGATGGCTTGACTAATTTCTAAAGTTAACAAAATATAGTGATGATTTAATAAGGAGATTCATAAAAACCCTTCAATACAATGAAGCGGTGGTAAGGGACTTTCTATAGATGCTTTTGAAATTGCCATTGAATAGGTTATAGGTCTACCAAGGACAAGAACATAATTCCTAGCTTGGTCTAAGGTAGTTACAACTCAGGAAGAATTTTGCATAAGAGGAGAGGAATTGGATTCCTCATCATAAGGTACAAAAAGGCTTTCTCTCTACTAGTTGTGGGCAAGATGTGCCTCTTATATTATTAGATATATTACATGTGATGGTAGAAAAAACCTTTTATATATGGCCCATTTCAAATTGTTAAGTCATCTTAGGCACAATAGGATAGTAAATGTACCAAATTATCTTTACAACTTGTTGAAATGAATGGCCTCAAAATACCAAAAAAGGAAAAGTGATAATTCCCTCTCTCATCACTACTTAGTTACCTTACTGATAAAAAGAAGTCTAAGAATCCAATACCCACAAGTGAGGTGGGAGGATTTCAGGGCAAGAGAATGCAAAGAAATTAATAAGTTGCTAGAAGTACCTGTAGCACTTGAGGATGTTGAAAATCAAAAAGAGCCCCAAAATGAGCCTTAAGAGGAAAACCCTCATGTTTCGCTTGTGGCCTCACCTACCTATAGCCAAAGTGAGCACGGAGAACCTATAGAACCAATTTCTAGGTCTCCCATGAATGAGGAATTACCTTCTTCCTCTAAGTTACGAAAATCTAAAGGCCAAACAAGCAGTGCATCTACCTCCACTACACCCTCGAAACCAAAAGAAGATATTTCAAAGAAATAGAGGTGTACCCAAAAGTAGGAAAAGGAGGAATTTCCTAAAAAGAAAAAGAGTGTTAAAAAGGAAAAGAGGAAATTTGAGGAAGAAATATTAACAACTAGACGTTCTAGTAGGCTTAGGAAACAAAGTGTTGCAAAAGAAAATGTAGAAGAAAAACTTTAGGAAGAGCAGCATCAGGAGGAACAACCTCAAGGAAATGTCATGCATGTTGAAATTGACTCTGAATTGGAGGGGAATGTTCCTGCTACTAAGAATATATTAGTGAATTAGAGATGGTATGTAGAGAGCACTTCTAATTCTAAATCAGAAGACATGTTTTATGCTGAGAAATTTCAGAAAGAAACCTTCCCCACTCTTGGAGATTATGAAGAGACTAATGAGCAATTTGAGAGTGCAGAGGAAGTTTACATTGAAGACAAGGATGTGAGAAAGGAACTCCAGGAAGCACTAGATATAATTAAACACCTAGAGGAATTGGTACAAAATTATGAGCAAAAGGAGAAATAAAGAGAGATAAAAATGAAGGAGATGGTTGAAACACTGTAGCTATATGGTCATGGCACTAAATTAGATGTGTTGGCACATTTGGTTGTTACTAAAATAGGGGATAAAGAATTGGAAGTGTCGGATGAGAGACCTCCTCCTCTTAAAACTCTTGATTATCATACAACCTGATCACTTGGATATCAATTATGGAAAATAATTGATAAGTTTGTAAAGGAGAAGGAAAAATGGAGAAAGGAAGAAAAATATGAACAAGAATTGGAAAAGAAGGATATGGAACTAAATAAAACAACAATTCAGTTAGAGGACTAGATAGCAAACAAGGCTACACAAATAGTGAGGTGTAGGCCTCCACCAAGAACTTATGCACTATTTTTACAAGAAAGGTTTTAATTTTTTTAGTTCAACAGATTAGTTAACAAGCATTCAATTGGCATGAATCAAACCTCTAAGTTTCTTGAATTTTTCGCTACATCTACACCTGAAGACCAAGATCAATTGTGTGAATTTTATTTGCACAACTATATGATACCTGGTGAAACTAAATGGAACCCTTTAATCTTTGTGGGGTATCTTTAGATTAGGGTACTTGCCTCTTATTGTAGGAATGAACAACTTAGGGGAGATATTATAGAAGAATATGAAGAAAAAGAAAAATCTATTGCACTCCCAATTAGAAGAGAGGCTAAGGATCGAGATACAATAATTGATGAATGGATGAGACTCATTACACACAAGGGAGTAGTAAAGAAAATCATGAAGCTCAAGGAGTCAGACTATGACAGAATGAAAATGTTAGATGTGGGAGTAAGACAACAGTGTTTTAAGTATGTATAGAATATATGGGACAATTTGACACTAGAACTATAGAAGAAAGAGTTGCATTCCATGAATAATTTTATTGCAATGCTTCAAAGGGCACGTCATTACATGACAATTGGTATCAATCGTGGATTTCATTGGATGCCACTCAATTTTTATCCCCCTATTCTCCTTTATCTGATCCCACATTGGATAGGGGATAAAAGTGATGAATGTAAGAGGGTAGGAACAATTTGAATGAGGCATCTTTTAGAATATCAAGGTTTTTATCTAAGGAAGAGTTAGGGTTTCAACACAATTATGGACCTAAGACAAATTGCACAACAATATAATCAAAACCCCTAGTCTTTTGCTTAATGACAAGCAAAAAGCTAGTTGGGGGGAGTGACAAGTCTAGAAAATGGCTTAGTTTCTGTTATTATTATACCTATTTTAAGATACTTTTAAACATGTTCTCTAGACAATGTTTCTACATTATGCTATCCTTTTACATCCATTATGTAGACTTAAATCCTAATTATGATTATAATATAATAGTATTATATGGTTTACATGAATGAATATGTGAAATGTTGGCATAATGCTATGAGTTAATTGTGATAGCTATCCTCGTGTACATGTTTTACGGAATTAACTCGTTTGCAGGTAAAAAGAAACCATAGCACAATAATTGTTGAGTGAACCTATAGTAGAACGGATGACTGGACATTGAAGTAGGGGAGGCTCCAAGTTAAGCTAAACATGGTGATCGTTGATCAGAGGCACTTAATGAAGATTGGACGTGTGCTATTATGACCAATTTAATAAAATGCTAAAGAAGAGGTCTCCTTTATCTATGGGATTTTGACAAGTCGATTGTGTGTTTACATACAATTTTGTTTTCACAAAGTTCTAGTTTTGATAGGATTTATCTTTCCTTTTCAGTTATAGGTTGAATAATTCAAATATTGATTCCATAGTCTACTATCTAAAAGTGGAGTTAATAGTTTCAATTAGTTGTTTCTTTCAATAAAGATTCCCTTAGTTTGTATATAAATGGTTGTTGAATCTGTGATGTAGTTAGTTGATTTTATCAGTTTTATGTTACCAATTAATTTTTGTTTCAAGACATGAAAAATATTCCAAATGATTGAGTCCAATTTATGGAAATATTTTATGTAATCTTTTACAATATGAAATGAATGGAGTTGATCTTATGGGATGCATATAATCTATTAGTTAGGGTGAATTCAGTTAAATTGGGAACATTTACTTGAGTAGGCCACTCAAGGTATTGTTCTTCGCTTCACCTTTTAGTTATTTATTTATGTTAATAGTTGTTATTATTTTATCATTATTCACGAATGATATGCAAGTTAATTGAAATTTTATTTCTTTCTTATTATGAATGAATGTTTGTGAATATGCATGTAATGGTTATTAGTAACACTCCAGAGGATAGTTTAGCTGAGTCATTATTTTTTATAAAGCTTTTAGTTAATAAAGTATTAATTAAATAGTAGCAGTTCAGTTCAAGTCTTTGTTGTAGGAACCCATAGCAACTAGTTTTAGTTTATGTTCTTACTGTTTTCCAATTCTGTGAATTTCCAACAATTAGAATAACTTAAGTAGGATAGTTTAGGTAGTTTTAAGTCCATGAAGGCATATATAATGTTGCACCATCATAAGCTTACAAGCCTTGGGTTGATAATTTAATGTATTCTCAAGCGATGTAGAGTGGACTGTTTAGCTAGTTCAACCTCTAAATTGAGTAGATTCTACCAAGTTTACAATACATTAGCTTAGACACTACAAACATGTATGGAAAAATTATTAGCATAGACAAGGAAATCAGTTGCTTGGTGGAATTGTTTGACAAAATTCCTTAATGAGTTATGTCCTCATGGACTAGAATGATTGTAGGATATGCAAAAAATGGATTTGTTGAAAAGGATTTAGAAAATTTCAAGCATATGCAATTTATAGGTGTAAAACCAAATTCCACTACATTTTCTAGCATCCCCCATGCCTATACCAAAATGAAATTTTTGGAAAGGGGTATATGCACATTCATAAAAAAGGATTGAGAAATGATGTATTATATTACATACTTATAACTAATCTCATATATATGTGTATAAAAAATGTGGAAGCATACACAAGGTAGGTCAATTGTTTTAACAAAATGCCTCAAAGAGATGTGGTTTAAAAATGTAATTGGAAAGTGTAAAGAATTTGTAGTTTAAAATGTGCCAAGAGGGGCTAAGGTTATAATGACAAACAAAAAATGATGAACATGGAATATAAAAATAACAAAATCAAAGCAAGCCAAAATAGAATTAAGGAAAATATAAAGAAAATGTGTAAAGACTTCACATACCTACAAAATATAGATTCAAATGGAGGATTTATACCCAATTATGTAGCCTTACTTCGTCTTGCATCAAACTCCTCAAAATTTTGAGTTTTTCAAAAGCTTGTTTCCTTTTCAATGTTCAATTGTATATCACTCTTGAATGGAATTGAGACTTGAATTGATATATATCAAATTCTACGTGAAAACTCTATTATTCCATGCAAAGGTGGTGGAAATTTTATAAAAAGGTGGTAGAATGTGAAAAATTTGCATGCACACTTCACAAAAGCATCAAAATTTTTTTTTTTGTCGAAACATGTGCATAACCAAGAGAATAAATAGAATGTGGGCCTAGAGATCATGGGTATATTGACTTTTTACCATTTTTAGAGCAAGAAAAAACATGCTCGTGTTATAACACACTCGTGTTATAATGTGATCACACTTTGTCTTGCTATACAAATGACTACATCTCAACTTCTTCAAAATGCACTCGCATTATGAAAATTTTGATTTTCTATAGGTTTATTTTATCTCTCTCTCTATCCTTAGCCATGCATCCCCCCTTAGACTTCTACGTCTCTCACTTATCCCTAAACCCTCAACCCTAGACACTATTCCTTAAACCCTAATCCATCAACCCTATACTACAAAAACTCTTGATACATCTACCCTTAAACTCTAAACCCTAATCTATCTCCCTCTCCCTCTCTCTCAGGTCTCTCCCTCCCACCCCCCTCTCTCTCTCCCACTCGCTCTCTCTCTCTCTCTCTCACTTCCTCTATCTCTCTCAAGTCTCTCCTACCTACACTCTCCCTCTCTTAGGTCTCTCTCTCTCACTCCCTCT
>VDFB02355930.1:354606-375191 GCA_007258455.2 Sequoia sempervirens | reverse complement strand
GGAAACTAAAGATGAAAAATATTTTGGAAGAAAAAGATCAATTGATTATAGTAGTAAATGAAAAGGATCCATCTTCAATGTTTTATGAAGATTGGTTAAATTTGGATAATAGGGTACAAGGAACCATTTGGTTTTACCTTGCAGATTCTATCAGATCTTGAATTTATCTAAGGAGGCCAAAACATATAATATATGTAAGAGGAGGATAGTTGGTATTTATTAAGTTAAAATTGTAACCAATAAATTTTAGATCTCAAAATATGATCACATATTTTAAAAATGGAAGATGATGACTTGGTTGTAGATAATTTAAATATTTTAATTCAATTATGACCTAGAAAATTTCTATAGATGTTAAGATAGAATAGGAAGATAAATATATATTTTTTCTTTTCTCTTTACTAAATATATGGGAAATTTTAATTATTTTCATTAGTGGTGATGGTGCAAAGTTAAATATGGATAGTTCCATTGCTACTTTACTTTTAGAGGAGATGAGAGAAAAATCCATGAATGATGAGTCAAAGGATTCCTTGCATGTTTAGGAAAGGCTTAAGGATAAAGGTGGGTATAATGGGGATAAGAATAAATTAAAAGAAATCCAAATCAATAAGTCAATCTAAAACGCAAAATAAGAGCAAAGTAAATCATTGGAATTCTGGAAGAGAGGGAATGTGAAGAAAGAATATAGAAAAAATAATAAATCCTTTAACTCCTTTATGGATAAATATTCTAATGATGGTGATATTGATGATTTATCTATTTCTACTAATATTAATAGCAATGGTGCTTGACTCATTGAGTAAAATTGATCATACCATATGACTCCTCAAAAGAAGTGGTTTTTATCTTATAAGGTTTATGATGGAGGAGAGGGTTTCCTTGGTGACAACACTACCCACTCAATTATTGGTAAAGGAAAGGTAGAATTGCATTTCAATGTTGGGAGGATTAAATCGCTTGATAATATTGTGCACATTCCAATACTTGCAAGAAACCTACATTTTGTATCTAAGGTAGATTTTTGTTTCAATTTTGGGAGGATTAAATCCCTTGATAATATTTTTCACATTCCAATATTTGCAAGAAACCTTCATTTTAGAATGTATGTGATATTTGAAATATCTAGTTATACGTTGGTGAGAGGAAGTTTGGAGGTAGCTAAAGGATCTTATGTTAGAAATTTGCTTAGGTTGAATACATCCATGTATTTTATAAATATGTTAATATAATTAGAAAATATAAAAATACATGTAGATTGTGGCATCAACATTTAGGTCACATTGAGCAAAAAGGTCATATAACCTTTTATTAATAGGAACATGATTGATGGATCTTCTTATTTTGATGAGCATTTTTATTTTGTGATCATTATTTGTTTGTATTTTGTAAATAGAATAGATAATATTTTCCTTCTATAAATTATAAGGTAAATAGATTAAATGAGAATTCATGCATTCAGATGTGCGTTTTATGAAAAAAAATTGATGTTATCTTTTATTCGATGATAATGCCTCTAGATACACCTAGATTTATTTTGTTGTGTTAAATTTAAAATTTTCACTAAATTTAAGGAATTTAAAATTCCTTTGTTGAAAAAAAATAAGATTTTAATATAAGGATGTTGAGGTCAAATAATGGTGGTGAATATTGTTCCAAGGAACTTTATGATTTTTGTAAGCATGTAGACATTTCTGATTAAAATATAAACCCCTACGCATGCCAAAAAATGGGGTTGTAGAAAATATAAATTAGACCTTAGTGGAAAGAGATAAAAGTATGTTAAGTGGTACATAGTTGGATTAGTAATTTTAGGTAGAGGATGTATTTACCACTTATTACTTGATTAATAGATCTGCTTGTTCATCACTTTTTGAAAAAACCTTATGAATTATGAATAGGTAAGAAATATTTTATTTCATATTTAAGGATTTTTAGTAGTGAGGCTTATTTTCATGTGCCTTAGGAAAAATATAATCAAGATTGGATCCAACATCTTAGAAATGCATCTTTGAAGGATATGGTGAGAATATAAAACATCCTAAGCTTTGGAATCCACTAATATAAAAAATAATTTATTTTAGAGATGTGATTTTTAGGGAATTTAGAGATATTTCAAGTCTTTAACAACAAGAAAAAGAAACTACCATGGCATAAAGATGGATAGATACAAGGGGATCTCAAAGTTATGGATCGAAGGGCATTCCCTTAATATTATTAATTTCCCTAGGAAGGTATCTCCCCCTTTGTGGACTATTGAAAACTTCATTTTGGATGCCCTTGCTTTGTTGTAGGATTTTAATGAAGTTTATATATCCCACACCTTTCATGAGGTGAATCGAGTGGCTGACTGGGTGGCAAACCATGGGGTGACATCAACAATGCATTGGGAGGCTAATGACGTCCTACCCTTTGAGTTAATCAGTTTTCTCAATAATGAAAAATATTTGCACGTTGGTGAGAGTCGTCTCCTCAACTAAAGTCTTGTGTGGATATCATGGTTATATCCGGCTGATTAGACACTTCATGCTAGTGAAGATCATTGGAATTTGTGGGCATTCAAATTGGAGATGCATGAGCCTCCTCTCCATTATTGTCCTCAGTACTGCAGTTGGAAAGCACGCATGATTTTTGGGTGTTTTTTTTCCTCTTGCTTTACAGTATATTCGCAATTGCTTGTTGTTTTTCTCTACGTTTGTGAAGTTTTCGATGATGAGTGGGGAAAGGTATAGAAAATAATTGCTTTCTTGTGATGATTTCAAGGCCAATGTCGATGTTTGGGCTATCTTGTAGAAGGGAGGGGTTACCCCTTTTATGGAAAGGTTGCACAGCTTCAAAACCAGTGTTTCCAAATACTTTGTTGATGCCTGGCATGGTTGTGTTTTGAGTATGTTTGGATGGGATACCACTATTAATGAAGATTTCATTATAGAGGTAACTGGGATGTTGACCGAAGGAAGGAAGTTCTACAGGGATGAGAATCTGTTAGAATCTGCTAGGCAAAATTTTCTTTGGGATAGAGAGAAAGCTAAAATGGTGAGGTTGGATTGTGGTGAATATGATAGATCCAAGATTAAACCTATCTAGAAAGATGTGGTCATAGTGTTAATGTGGTATTTCACCCTGGATGGCAGATACATGGCCTTGTATGGTCACCACTGTGTAATGTTGAATCATTTTCGACATGGTAAGTTCATTTCCTTCCCCATCTACTTGTTGCTTTCACTAGAAGAGGGAATTGTGAGTTTTAGAAAGAATCCTAGAAACTCTTTTCTGCATGAGGGTTTGATGTTGCTCATTGTTGATTTCATTAAGGCTAACTATATTGATGAAGCTCTTCGTCTCCCTAAAAAGATGAGGAAGGAGAGTGGGAAATGTCAAGTTGAGGAGATCATTGAGAGTGAGGGGACACAAATTGAGGTGGATTCAAAGGCATGGTCTAATGCGTACAACACTGACCTTGACTATACATGCTCGACTAGTGGGAAGAAACCCTCTACTAGTAAGGTTAAACCCTCCCTCTCGTGAGTAAAGAGAAAAATTAAGGAGGTTTGTGATGAAGTTGTTGAGGAGGGTCTTGGTAGTGGAAAGAAGGCTAAGACTTGGGAACTAGTTTTCTCTAAGGTTGTGGCGGATAAGCTTTTGGAGGTCTCTAAGGGTATTCAGGGTGGTGAGATGGAAAATTTGGGGAATTTTTGCTGAGAAATGTGACTCAAATTTATTGGCTTGATCGACTTCCTGGAGCATTTTTGTTCTCCTCCTTCATCAGACTAAGTTAAGTCACTAGTTTTCAAGTTTATCTAACTAAATTCGCGAGTTTCTAAAGTTTCATAACCTCTTGACTTAGTGACTATGGAGGGAAGGCTACTTCCTTTGTTGTCATCTCGTTGTGGGTTTCAAGAACTTTGTAACCTCTAACATGAGGTTTGGAAGTTCTGGTTTTTTAGCGATGGAGCGATCCCTTTGTCGGTGTGTCATGGGTTTTGAGAACTTCATAACCTCTAACTCAAGGTTTGGAAGTTCAAGTTTTGTGCGAAAGGGTGATCCCTTTATTGGTGAGTCCTGGGTTCTAGGAACTTCACAACCTCCGCCATGAGGTTTTGAAGTTCGGTCTTCTAGAAATATAGAGACTTGGATGTCAATGGTTATGGGGACCATTATGGAACCTAATAAGGTTGGTGAATTGTGACAAAGGTTGACATGTGGCGATGATGTGGAGGATAGATGGCATGTGGGCCATTTGCTTAGTGAGATAGTAATGAATGTCTCTTTGACTGGGCGATTAACCCTAACTTCAATGGTGGAGATTTGTTTGACTACTTATCTGACGACCAACATTGGATATGACATGTGGCTCGAGGTGAAATCCTAAAAGAGTGTAGTATTTGAATGGCTTGTTGGAAATAGAGAATGATACTCTCTTGAGTCTCTCTTGAATCTCGTGGAGAGCAGAAGTTGACCAAGGGGCAAGTCGATTTGTAGGCTAAAAGGCTAGATGTGACAAAGGTTGAGAGATGATCCTCTCAGAGCTCGAAGAAAAGAGTGGTGACAACAGTGAGCAACGATAACCAGAAGGTGTGGAAGCTAGATGTAGGCAGTGAGGTCATGTGGTGTTGGGTGTTGAACGATCTAAGAGGCCAAGGTGCTAGATGCAAGTTGAGAGATCGGATGCAGACAGAGAGGCCATGAGGCTGGGCGCAGACAGATTGAGGCTACCAGGTGGTCGAGCGTAGAGAGGCTGAGATGTTGGGTGTGGACTGGCTGAGAACCTGGGTGCAATTCGAGAGGTTGGATGCAGGCTAAGGGGTTGTTGAATTGGCCATGAGGCTGGGAAGCTGAGAGAGAGGAAGGCCATCTTGATGTTGAGAGATGGATCTCACAGAAGGTGAAGGACGAGCGACTATGCAATAGAGATGCCAAGAGGTTGGTGGTCGAGTTGTGTGACTGTGTAGCTATGAGATGTTTCTCATTGAGAGAGGTGGTCATGATGGGTTATGCTACCAGATATTCTCCAAAATGAAATAAGATGTAAACTCTATAAAGGTTGTGATCCTGATATTATGTTGTAATTGTATTTTGTTGTTGAATGATAAAATGGTGATTTGGGCTTTTAGAGTGTGGGGTTTTTTACTTGAAAGGGTTTTCCCCATGTATATCTGTGTGTTCATGTATTTTGTTTCATCTTTCATGGTTGTTGGTTCTATGTGTTTGAATCTGTTAATGGTGTTGAAACTATTTTGTATGTGTTTCTCTCTAAGGGTCAATGTGGGAAATGAACTATACCTATTTTTGCTTTATGGCATAGTTGACACGTCTTTGTCCTTCTCTTTTACTAACAATTTGAACTCGGGTTGTGGTATTGATGGAGGGACCCCTATTAGTGGAAAGGTGAATAGCGTTGTTGATGTGGATAGGTCTTTCCATGTGTTGGCATCCAAAGTTAAAGGTAAATCAAAAATTAATCTCGATGATTTTCAGGACGAGGATCCCCCCATGAGCTCCCATTAGGGGAGAGGGTTATTTTGGGGGGACATGGACTTTTTGCAAGCCTCAAGTTTGGTTAAAGAAGGGGCGGGCATCTCGTTCAATTTTCTAATGTGGCTTTTTTAGGAGGTGCATGACCTCCATAACAAGCATGACACAATTTCCAGGTACAATATCTCCACGCTCCATAGCCTTAAGGAGAAGGATTCCATTTTTGGCTTGGCCAAGTTAATGAATTCCAATGTCGGTGTGGCGGTAGATGAGTTGGCCAACTTGAAGAAATACTATGGCTTGAGGTTATCCTTGTTGGAAAAGAACTATTGGCAGTTGCATAAGGACATGGACACGATCATCAATCTTAGTAGGGAGAAATTGGAGTCTTCGACTAAAGGTCTTGTTTTCCTCAACAAGAAGGCTAAAGAATGGATGGGAAAATCTCTCTTCAGTGAGCAGGTGAATAAGGAGATGGGGGAGAGTGTTGATAAGGAGATGTAGATGACGAACATGGGTACGGGGTTGAGTGTTTGAACTCAAAGTAAAATAAAGAAATGCAAAATGATGCCTAGAAAAGATGTGGAGGAAGTCATAGAGTTGCATGACATGATATTTCCAAGGACCTGGAAGCAACTAGGATGCTCAAGGAACTTATCTAATGGTCATTTATTCTATTCTTTTTTTTTGTTGTTTACTATTATTTCATGTTGATGGTGTGTTGATGTCTCTATAGTCAGCTTGTTTTTGGTTTTTTGGGTGGGAATCCTATTGCTTTATCTTTGTTGCCACTGTTCCTTTTTGTACAAGGTTTCAGGGACCCTTCAAAACCTATTTATTGTTAACCAAAAACAACAAGAAAAAGGAAAAAAATAGTTCATTTTTCAAGTCTAAATTAGAGAAGAAACAAGATGCACATGTGGAATAATATATAAATGGGTTAGATGATGGAGAGGAAGAAGAGGGCTCAAATGAGAGTTGTGATGAGGATGTCTAGGATGATAATATAAATGAATAGGTAGAACCCCTTTTTAGGAAGTATAATGCATGACATATAATAATGAAATATACAATAAGTTAGTTATTAGTTATGAGTTAGTTGGTAGTTAGTGGTTTGGGTATTTAATAAGTTAGAAGGATTTATAAATCTATTAAAATGTAATAGTTATGCATTGTTTATGAGTAAATAATTTCCAATGTTGAGCCTTCGGTTCTCTCTTTTCACCATTTCAATATGGTATCAAAGTAGGTTTTGAAAGAAGCCTCTCTGAATTTCACTCCACTCTTGCTTTATTTGTCAAGTTGATTAAGGCAATGGGTTAGTGGATACCATAGACCTCCACAACCGTATTAAAATTTTTCATATCCATCCATTTGTTGTAAATTCAAGCGGTGCAAAAAAGGACTAGTGGATACAACAAACCTCACATGAAATAGAGTTTGTAGCATCCACCCTTCTTGCATATTTGTCAATGGTACTAGTGGATACCATAGACCTTACAACAAGCCTGTTGACATACTTCATTCATGTGAATATCCTTTATCTTCCATTGTGTACATTATTTCTGCATTTTTTCTTCATTATATTCATTGAGTTCATAGTCAAAGTTACAAAGCTATAAAGTGTTGTAGAAAAGTGTAGGAGGTTAAGGTGATTGAGAAGAAGGTTTTTATCTTTCAACTTTGAGTTTTTCATTTTTTAAATATTGGTATGGATTTATTATGTTGTTCTTTGATAGATATTTAGTTTTTGCAAAGGAGGAATCATGTTCTCATTAGGTACCATTCAATTGTTGGTATGTTGTTTTTATTTTAGATATGGAAGCTTAATAAATATCACTAAGACTATGATATATTTCTCATTTATTAACTAAATTCAAAATTTTAAAATGTTATAGAAAAATATTGAATAGGAACATCAAACCTAAAAATAATTTGAATTTTTTTAATATTTAATTCACATTTTGATGTGGAAGACAAAGATATTTAAATGGTTACTACCAAATTAATTTATCCTTTTTATTTTGTATAAGGATTTTGGAGGCATAAGGGTGTGATAGATTTTTTAGTTGCAAATTATAATTGGATGAATTATTAGTTGAAACTAACACCCAAAAAAATTCATTGAAGGGGGGAAAATATGAGACAAGTCAATTGTTGATATTGCAACACCAAAATAATATCTCGATGTCAACACTAAAGTGGGGTGTTAGGAATTATAGTTCATTACATAGAATAATGAAATAAATAATAAATTAACATGTTAATGTTACTTTATTATATGCTATTTTTTCATTAGTTATTAGTTATGAGTTAGTTGGTAGTTAGTGGTTTGGGTAGTTAATAACTTAGAATGTTTTATAAATCCATTACAATGTAATAGTTATGTATTGTTGATGAATGAAGAATTTCCAAGTTTGAGCCTTTGAATAGATCTTTTGTAACCATTTCAATACCCCTTACTTCTACCTCAAGGAGATTCACAAGACAATGGAATTGAATTGACAAGTATATCGAATCATATTTTTCTTGTGTATTTATTTTATTTCAAGTACGAATGATGAACCTAGATATTTTAAGGAAAATTTATGTTTGGAGGATAGTGAGTCTTGGATGCAAGTCTAGTTGTAGGAGGAAATAATTTACATATATAGTTGTGACACACATGATATTGTGTTTTCACTTGAGGGAAGAAATATCATTGGTTGCAAGTGGGTGTATAAGAAGAAAATTGAAGAAACATATGCTCAAAGTGATACAAGGATAGATTGGTGGAAAAGGGCCACTCCTAGAGAGAGGAAGTTGATTTTGTTAAAATTTTATCTTCTATTGCTAAGTAAACTTCTATTAGATTTTTATTATCTATTGTTGGAGCTTATGATTTTGAGATTGAGCAGATAGATGTTAAAATTTCTTTCTTGCATGGGGATCTTGTGGAAGAGATTAATATGTAGCAACCTAATAATTTTTTTGTGAAGGAGAAGGAATATTTGATTTGTAAGTTGAAATAATCATTATATGGTCTCAAATAGTCATCAAAGATGTGATACCAAATGTTTGATGATTTTGTATCGAGTTTGATTTTTGTTAGGAGTGAGAAGGATCATTGTTTTTATGTTAAAATGATAGATGATTGAATTCTAATAATTATATTATTTGTGAATGACATGTTAAACTTATTGGTAATACCAAAGTGATGAATAGGGAGATTGAAACTCAAATTTCTATATATTTTATGAGAAATACTTGGGGTTTCCAAACACCTTCTTGGTATTGAGATTAGTAAGGATTAGGTACATAGAAATTTTTGGTTAGGTTAGAGTCAATATATTGATGTACTATTTTGTAATAGTTTAGTATGCATGAATGTAAAAAACTAGTATTCCATTTCCTATTGACACTAAGATTTCTTTAGATTTGTGTCTAAAATTGGATGATTATTTTGGTACTAGATGAGATATTGCCTCAAGTAGTGGGTGTTTTGAGCAAGTTTATGTCTAACCATGTGGTAAGGATCATTAGACTTATATTAAGACATTTTTTATATATTTGTGAGGGAATTCTAATTATTGTTTTTGTTATCATGGTGCTAATGGTGTGGACAAGAAATTGTACATATTAAATATTTATAGATGTATATTGTGTCAGTGAATTGGATAGTCGAAGGTTCACTAGTGTTTTTTTTTTCTCTATTTGACAATGCAACAATTTGGATAAATAAGAGGTAGCAAACATTTTATTTATACACCACCAAAGTAGATTATATGGTTGTTATATACCTCTAAGAAAACAATATAGTTACATAAAATTTGTGTAGGTATTTTTTTTATTGTAGGGTGGTTAGAATTGGTTGTGACAATTAGAGTGCTATTTGTTTGGCCAAAACTTCCATATACTATGCTTGTATTAAGAATGTTTGTGTTTAGTGTCATTTTATGTGCGAGATGGTGGAGAACATTATAAAGTCATGTTGTAGAAGGATGACACTTAGGATAATGTTATTGATTCCCTCATGAAGCTAGTGAACATAAATAAGTTCTCTTGGTGTAGGAAGGCCATAACTTTGGATCCTATACTAAGTTATATATTTTATTGTACCTTTATATGTTATTGTAATGCATAATATCAAGTGAGAGAATGTTAGGATAGTATGATATTTATTTATGATCCTTTTTTTCATCTCCAACAATCTTAGAATGGTTAATTAGACACTTTTGTTGTTAAGAGATATCATTAGTTTAGGATTATTCTTCTTGTTGAATTGGAATGTTAGTTGTAGTGACATTCATGAAGGAGGTGGAGTTGGAAATGGTAGTTACAATATTATTTTAGCATATTCCTCAACTTGGGCATGATAATTGAGTAGTGGAGAATCTTGTATATTGATGGTGGGTCAAATAAGAGTTGGGTGGTGAATTTGGATGCCTACCTTGGGATATAATCTACTATAGAGTAGTTGCAAATCAAAGATGTCATATATTATTAGTATGAAGGTTATTTTTTTACTCATGGATCACTAGGAGTTACTTTTACTATTCTTGAAAAGTCCTTTTCATTTTGGCCACATAAGTATTTGTATTTTACCATTTTTTGATGGTACACTATTTTAGAGCACTATTTGTGTTATTCTTCTGCCATTTCTCTATAAATTGGAGGCATGAGATAATAGTTTTATTTTATAATTTCACATACATACACAAATGTTGCTAGAATTTTGATAAATTGAAGGGAGTTTGAGTGTTGCATATGTATTATATTCTTGAAGTTTAATATGTTCCTAAACCTCTCTTAGATGGTGATTTTTCCTCAAAGTATTTCTCCATGTATATTTAGTGGTATGTGTTGTAACTCTATGGTTTTTCCACATGTTTCACTTGGAGGTCGATTATCTATAGCAATCTTGAACCATGAAGAAAATAGGTGGTGGAAATACCACTATTCTCCTTAGGTCATTCAAGAATGTCCTAGGAACCCAAATTCAATTGACTATCAACCCAAAAGTGAGTCATTTCACAACAAGGAAGACCTAGGAGGGGGTTCAAATTTGAAGGGTTCACCACCAAGCAAAATCTTGGAAAAGACAACTTAACCTTCAACTCACAAAACCTAGTAATGCAAGCCAAATGATGAGTACAAATGACAAAATTAAGTAACATAAAGTTAGAATGTGTGTACCTAGGAAGTTTGGAAATGTAATGAGGATTTTGAAAATGCAAAATGTTGTCAAAATATTCCAAGGAGGACTAAGACGCCCTTACTATTGTCTTAGTCTCACTGTTGTTTTTCATGGCAGATGTAGAATCTTCAGATGCCAGAAAAGGATTTGAAATAATCTCTGTAAAATACCCTGGGAAGGACTAAGACGCCCTTGTTTCCAACTTAGTCCCATTCTAAGTTTTTGAAATTTCTGAATGTGATCCTAAGGCTCAATTTCTACACTTCCTTCTTCTTGGGTTTCATGTCCTAAAACTTCCAGATCTAGCCTGTAGTTGAGTTTCCGTGAAGATGACAATTTTGCAATGAAACTCTGCAACTTTTCACTCCAAATGATCTTCAAGTCTTCAACTTAAATCTACAATCACAAACATGCAAGAGAGAAAAAACTTGTTGATTGTTAGTAAATGGGGGTTTTCCTTGGTCAAACCCCTTGTTCATAATTAAACCTTGAAATGAAATGAAATAAAGGAGGGAAATGATGAATGAACAAAGTGCTATGTTGCAACTCACCAAACCCTTGTCATGAAATCTGCAAACTTGTGTGAGGTGGCTAGATTGAATGTAGATCTTGAATCAAAGGAATTCTTGATAGATATTGACTTGAATTGCTTGCTTGAATCAAAACTCTACATCACAAATGTTAGCTCAAAAACACACATGATGCAAGAAGATCTTTGATATGATGCTTGAATCTTGATGATGGATCCAAATGCTTGATGGATTGCTCTTGAATGCTCTTGTGAACTCAATTATGCTATTAGGAATGCTCATTCAACTTGCTTGGTAAGAAATGGGTGAAAGAACATTGTATTTATACTTATCTATGCTTAATATCTCAAAATTACACCACAACAAGCCAACATATGAATTCATTAATTAAGGGAGGCCAAATCCTGCCAAGATTTGAAATTAAGACTCAAAAATAACCTAAGGGGGACAAAGATGCCCTAGGTGGTGTCTTAGTCCCGAGGCATGAAACTTGGGGCACAGACTCCGAAAAGGAGCCCATTTAAGGTGCCTTTGAAATCAAGGTCCTAAGACCTTTGGGGGACAAAGATGCCCTAGGTGGTGTCTTAGTCCCGACCCAAAAATTAGTGACACACAACAAAAATCATTAAATTAGGCTTGTGGATGCAAAATAGGACCCATAAAGACATAAATAGAGATAAATAAAGCAAGGTGGGCCCAAACAAGTGTGAAAATGTAAGGGTATGTATTTTCCTACACTACAAATCTAATGGATCCTTTCAACCTGCATGAAGCAGATAAAGACCACTTAGGCTAATAAGATGGTTTTTAGGGAATATAATGTGAACTTACCATCTATACAAAGGTGAAGTTCACTTTCATTTGAATTTCCTACCCAATCCCAATAAAGGTGTAATTCCCACCAATGCTAGATATAATCTATTTTTTCATGGGAAGGTTATTGTGGGTGTTTGAAGGTCATCTAGACCTTGCAAGAAACACAATAGCTTATGGATTTGTCTGCTTGGGGTTCAAATTTCTATAATAAATTGTTTGGTGGTGCATAAAGTTGTGCAAACCAATTTTTACCTTCTCTATCTACTACTATTCATGTGGTACCATGTCTCTTATCTATCAAAAGTTATCATTGAGCACATATTTTGATCTTCTTCATCTATTTTGGACGTGATTTATCTTTTTCCATCCATTTTAAATGGCTATAGTGTGCAATGATTAGGATTAGAGATCTGGGTGTATATGTTGGCGATTTTAGTCATTTTCAAAGAGGTTGGTTTGTTGTGTGTTCTTTAGACATCAAGGATGTTGTAGGAGATCTATTAATGCCACTGTATAATTTATTGGGAGATTGTAAACATGTGGAATAGAAGAAGAATGAGATTGTAATGATAGTTTGTTGTATAAAGTATCCATGACATTTTGTATGTATTTAGGAAGGTTTCTTAGTTGTAGCAAGAGATTTTCCCTTGCCACACTTGCTGACATGAATGTAATATTGAGTTAGATATATATGACAACATTTTGAAGACATTGAAAGCCTTGTACTGATATTTCTTAGTTTTATGTATGAATGTATGTAGTTGTGTCTAGATTACTAATTATGCTTTTGTTATCACCTGAAGTTGCACCCTTGTTGAACCTGAAGTTCAACGCCTCAGTGTAACATTGGAAGACCTCTAAAGATGTGGGTTTCTTGTGAGCAAAGGTCAACCTCTGGAGAAGGCCGACTTCCTTTGGGTATCACCTAAAACTACTAAATTTTTCAAAGGGAAAGGGAGAAGGAAAATTCATGAAAATGGAATTAAACTTATGGTGATACACCGTATTAATGAGAAATCATGAAATGAACACAGGAAGAACATACACTTGAAATTTTAAATTCTATTGCTTCACATACTCAGAACAACCTCTTTCAGATTTAATGCTTTAGTCCTAACAGGTTTGGCCTACATACACATCTTGGGAAGGAAAGATCAATTTCACAACCTTAAGACATAAGTGCATAATTATAAAAACACAGTTAAAGACTTGCATGTTCAAAAGAAAGATACATAAATGAGAATCAATACAAACATGAACACAAGCTTCCAAGGTAAGCTCTATGTTGTATTCAGGATTCCAGCTGAGTTACAGAAACATACATTAATTGAGAAAGGATTAATAAAAAATCACTAACTCCCTTAAATGCATAACCAGAACTGCCTTTTAAAAAAAAACACGAAATGCCTTATATACAGATGAGTGTGTCAGCCCCTTAGGGTTTACAAAAATATCCCGCTTAGAAGGAAACTATCCCTAGATCTTTTCAAGTAGTTAATGTTGCACCGTGCATGTCCAGTTGTTCATGTCGGTGTGAAGAACCGCCTTTTGGAGAAGCCCCTCAAATCTTTTGACTGAATTAATGCAGAACCCCTACGTGTCCATGATGGTGAAGAGTCATCCCTGAGGGAACCTTCTTCAGATATTTCATAGCTACTGCATTCATTCAGATCCATCGTGTCCCGTTTGAGCTACTTTGGCTGAATGCCTTGAACTAACTGAGCTGGTCAAAAATCCTTTGAAAAGAACCACATCTCGGCAAGACACGGAAAGTGTCTTGCCAATGCAATTATATCATTTGGCAACCATCGGTGTAGTATGTGATAGTCGATGAGAGTTCATATCGAGCTCAGTTAATCATACCGATACCACTAAGGCTGTCGACAAGACATAATTTTGTCATTGGGATATCATGGCAAAATCTCCACTATCAGCGAAGACCCTCATTCGGAGAGACCTGCTACACTCGGTGAGACATCCTCAAGGTTACCCCGAATGCATTCCATCCTTTAGCGAGCTCCATATTCCTTTCGTCGGGCATCATCAAGTCGGGAAGACTCTTGGCGAGAATTAGATGTCATATCGAAATGTCTCCTTGTCGCGGAGACAACCTTCATTCGCTGAGACATCTTACAGAATTCCTCTTCCTTTGGCGAACCCCTCATCCCAGGAAGAATGTTGGTGATGACCCCCCCGTTATTGGTGAGACATTGGCATGTCGGCTAGACCCCATGCCGCATTGATTTTGTCTTGGCAAACTTCTTCCTTTTTGTCGGCGAGACTTTTTGACTTCACCCAGACATTACGGTGATCTCCTTTCTTTCGCCGAAGCCAACATCATTCACCGAGCTCCCTTTGCTATCGGCGAGACATCAACGCTTCGGCATGACCCTACGCTGATATCAAATACTCTCGGCGAAGTCAACATGATTGGTGGGACTCTTGCCAAAGACAAATGTATCGAGGCCCTTTCTTATCCTTCAGTCGGGGAGACATCACCATCTCGGCACAACATTTTGCCGAGACCCCTATCCCTAGGCCGAAACTACTTTTCATTTGTGGGGCTCCACTGGTCAGTGAGACCTTTGCCAACTATACCTTCTATGTCGCCCATACTTCCCAATGTCGGCAAGACCTCAGGGCGACATCCTCATTCTCTCAACGAAAGCACTCTTTTCACTGTCTCTTCAAAACTGTCGGGGGTGGGATCAAGGTGGAACTGGAGCTAGGACCGAGGGGGAAAGGAAGCAGAAGTAAAGACAAACAAACAAGGCAAAGCTAAAAGGCGGAACTGAAACCAGAACCAAATCCAGACCTGAAACTTTCATCAAGTTTCAAGTTTGGATTCCATTTCGAACCCGCTTCTAGCGAGATACGAGGGAAGAAGGAAGAAAAGAAAAACATAAGGGGGAACAAGGAAGAGGAGACATCCTTTGATCAAAAACCAAGAAAAAGAAAGAAGAGCAGAACCGGGACCGAAAACGGAACGGAAACAGGAATCTAACCCCTGGAAAAGTTCCAAGTTTAGGTTCCAACCAGGTCTCAAGCCCATCAGAAAAAGAAAGAAAACACACAAGGCAAAAGAAGGAAAGGCAAGATCGGAACTGAGTCCGATCCCGGGTAAAACAAAGCGGGGCGAGGCGGAAACAAACCCGAAACTGAAACTTTTGGAAAAGTTCCAAGTTGGGTTTCGGTTTGGTTCCGCCCTTAATAGAAACAGAGGAAAAGGGGCCTGACAAAGACAAAAAAGGCGGAAAGACGAGGCAGAACATAAAAAGAATGAAAACCCACCCTTAAACCGAAGACCTGCACGTTGGGCTCAACCCTCTTGGGAGCCACATTAAATCCACGTGCTGAGTTCATTTCATAACATTTTCCCTTGCATCTACACAAGAAGCAAACAAGTTAGAAAAAGTGATCCTGGTGCAAGGGTTCCTTTATTTGGTCTTCGAGAACCCCTGAAAACATGGGTTACCCTGCCTGATTGAGCCCATAGGCGAAAAATGGGTAACAACTTTATTGCAAGGTTTCATATTCATTGATGTATGTTAATACATAGTTGCATTATCTTTCTTTCCTATTTTTTCTCTTTGTTGTGTATTGAATTTGTTGTCCAATAGATAGGAATTGGTTTAGAACCATACTCTAATATCAAATCCATAAAATCAAACAAAAAGGTCAATAATACATAGGATTAGTAGTCTTATGCACATGCATAACCTAGTGATATAATTGGGGATCTATTTTCAATGAGCCTTAATGAATTCATTCTATGTGGTTTATGTGTGTATAACTATATCAACTATATAGGGGTTATATGCAACCAATTATCCTCACTTCAATGATAGTCTTTAGGATCAAGACATTAAGTTGGGTTTGGTTGTCCTTATTTCATTATTGTTCATTTTATGTGATTCCAATAGCTATTCAGGTATACCTCTAGGAATACCCGCTCGAGTCTAATATGAGCTCAAATCACATGAGATCTAACCTACTCTCTTAGAGTTAGTTCGAAGTCCTCCATTGTTTGTTGATGAGTTGATTTCACTTGCATGATTACAACCCTAGCCTTGTGAGTGAGATTTTTATATAGGAAGTGGAGTATTGATTTTGAGACCCCATTGAATGACACTAATGCCTAGGAGAATTGAGGGTGGTTTATTTTCATTGTTGGTAAAGATAGTTTTCTTTTTGTTGTGTTGGGTAAGATTGGAATCTTGTTAACTTACACCAATAGAATGACACTTGAAGAATGACAAGGGTTGTTGGGTTGAAAAGAATTTGAAGGTTGTGTTGGTGGCTACAACCTATATAATAGATTTTGTTCCTTGGATATCTATGTGCTTCAAGTATTTCCTTGTATCTGTGAGGTGGTGAATTTGTTGTCAAAGAACATTTTTTTCTACTATTGTTCATGTTTCATGAGCACATATCAAAAGACTATAGCTAAGTATTTGGTTTTCTTCCATTTTAAAGCATGTTTTATTTCTTGGTAAAGAAACTAGTTTATTTTTCTCCTCTCTCTACCCTACATAAGTAATTGTAACTAGCTATGATGAGCTAGAATGGATGCATTCATCTTAGGAATAAATCATGAAATGTAATATATAATTCAAACCCTAGGGAGTATGAGGGGATGTGTATCTAGGAATACTATGAGGATGAATCACCTTGATGTTCTTACAACCTAGCACAAAGAAGGGCTTCACATTCAAACATACGGTTATCCATACTTGAAAAGAAGTTGGATAGGATAGGATTTTTAGTTTGAAATGGAATGTGAAGAAAGAATCAAGACTTTGAAATTATAAAGATACCATGTTATCCCACTTGATCCCATTTATGTTTAGCTTGACCTTTCCTGGGTCAAATATGAAAGAAAAATGATAAAATATTCAATTAATAGATTGATTCCTTGGTTTGATGGATATGATAGTGGTCAAGGGGATGCACATGTTGAAGTATTTTTTGAATTCATGTAGAATTATCAGTTTGAAGACATGAAGACGTGTGGATGATATTTTTTGTTAGGTTATTGGATGGAAGGAAAGTAATTGGTATGTTGGTTTCCCTGAGCACTATTTTTCTTCATGGAATTAGCTTGTGGATGCATGTGAAGAAGAGTTATTTATAGACCATATTTATCTTGATAAGCAACTAAAAAACATCAAATGGAAAGAGGAAAGTCTAACATGGAGTTCAACCATAAGTTTTCTATTGCTATTTCCAAGATCCTAGAAAATTATAGACCTAGCATACCTGCATATATTAACATGTTTCTTGGAGCCTATGGTGTTTCTATAGGTTTTGATTCAATACGGGAATAAGTTAAATTTACAAACATGCTATAAACATATGATTTCATTCAATTCATTGATGATCTAAGAAGGGACATGGTTGCAAAATCATTATCCTCGAGAATAGAGGTTGTTGGTGGTGAGCTTGTTGTTGAAGACAATGATTGTATGAGGGCGACATCAAGTAGAAGCATAATATCAAGTGATTATTGTGTTTGTAGGTAGGTAGAAGAAGGTGTTGGTGCAACCCATGACAACAATATAGATGAAGATGATAATGTGTGCACCTACATTCAATTGGATCAATCATTTATGGGTGATTGTAATGAATAAATCAATAATAATTTCATGTATGACCCTATTCTTTGTTGTAGTAGTGTTGACAATGGTAGATATGCGTGCAAGATCATTAAATGAATCAACCTAGGTAGATGATTATGTAGAGCATGCACATGTTGATGATGTAAATGGTGATTAAGGATTTTCTTTCTTGTTTGACCTTTTCCCTTTCTTTTTCCCTAATTCTGATTTTGAAGTGGCTAATCATAATTTGAATAAGGATAGGTTAGGCCTGGTTGCATATGAAATAAAAATGTAGAAAGAGATGTTTTTGTAGCTAATGAAATTCAATGTGATGGGTTTACACTTGAACAATGTGTTGTTGGTGATCATATGGACGCATATGAGAACCTCTTTCATCGACGTGCAACTTGTAGTCTTCCTCATGCATAATTCAATTCAAGTGGGTCATATGAAAATTTTGTTATGTTGGATGTGGGAGAAGAAGTGTGCCACAAGTCTAATTGTAGTAGCACATGTTCCACATGCCCAATTGTAGCAACACATGTGCCATAATAGATTTCCAAGAAAAGAGTGAAACAAAGAGATAATTTGAAGAGTGCAACTATTCACACAAAATGTCTCATGGTTCTAATGGTTGTGTTGATGAATTTTGCATTAGCATAAGTAATTCAAAGATATTTTGGTTGTCTCTTGTCCCATAAACTATAAAATTGAATGTAGGTATTTCCTTTGTGATGAAGATGTAGCTTCTTATATTGTGGATGCTAGTGTATCTGAGCTTGAGTGTTTCACATGTGCCCAACATGCATATTGTGATGGTGTTGAGAAGCAACATGTTCTCTAGGTTGATGATCATCTTGTTGCTTAAGTTTATTTTAGGTCAGAGCTTTAAATTTTCAATTTGATTTTATATAGAAGACAAGTTTTCTTATGTAGGTCAACAAGATGAAGAGGCATATTTTTCTTTTCCATGTGAATTGAAGGTGTTCTTTTTTTTTTTCCTTAATTCACCCATGAAGGTCAACATCTATAAAAATATCATAGTTTATTATGGTGTTGGCTTGATTTTTCATTTGATGCCCCCAACTAGTATAAGAATGAAGGATGCAACACAAGGAAGCTTATAACTAATCTAAGAAATCAATCATGGGTTCACCTTTTGTCAAAATTTCTTAGTATAGTTGGGTAGAACATAAAAATTTAAGCCCAATTTCCTTTTGAGGCTTTGTGAAATTCCTTATGGCTAAGAAGTTATGCACATGTAGGTTTTTCCCTTCCATCATGTCCACTTGGATTTCCTCACAAATGTTTTGTTCCAAAGGAAATTCCGCCAAAGTTCTTAAATGTTGAAAATTTGACTAAGTGTAGGTTTGCAAAAATCCTTTGTCCATCTGAACCTCCCATTTTCTGCTTTCATCAAGTTCACTTGGAACTATTCACTTTGCAAAAAAGGTCTACCCATCTAGCCTTGTAGGAATTTCCAAGTGAAATAACCCATTTCCACATGCATACCATTTTCTTGTAATTTCCACTTTCTCATAATTTCCCCACAAGTGCATTATTGGTTAAGTAAATTCTTGCAAGTGGATGAATACATCTTCCTACCCTACTTACATTATCATTCATTGCAGGCTTTTTCCATCCATCTAAACTTCACCTATCCAAGTTTCTTCATCTAGTTCAAATGACTTTTTTCATAAATCGATCTACTTCACTTTCACGCATACACACCTAGATGATGTCATCCCACCCTACATACATCATCATATCCAAAGATCTCTAGTCCATTGCATCCCTCTGTATCAACGTTATGTTGATGCCACCTCCAAGAATTCTTATATGAACTAGATATATTGTTCACTTGGTTTCTTCGCATGTTCCACTTGGAGGCCAATTATTTTTAGCGACTTGATGGAACCTTTCAACCACATGAAGTTGATAAAGACCACTTTAGCTAATAAGATGGTTTGTGGGTGATCTGATGCGAACTTCTCACTTGATCTCAATAGAGGTGTAATTCTCACCATGCCAAATGGAAGTCATTTTTTGCAGGAAGGGTGTTGCAGGTGTTTGGAAGTCATCTAGACCTTGAAAGGCAATAACATCTAGATTTATTCGCTTGGGGCTTAAATTTCCACAATAGATGCTTTGGTGGTGTAGAAGGTTGTGTGACTCAATTTTTACCTTCTCCACCTACTAGTATCCATGGAAACATGTGTCTTAGCTACCAAAAGTTATTGCTTAGGACATTTTTCAATCTACATCATCTATTATAGGTGTGATTTATCTTTTATCGTCTATTTTGAACTACTTCAATGTGTAGCGATTATGGTTGGGTGCTTGGGTGTATATGTTGGTGATTTTGGTCATTTTCAAAGAGGTTGGTTCATTGTGTGTTATCCAGATGCCAAGGAAGTTGCAAGGTATCCATTAACACCAAAGTCCAATATAGACAAAGAATGGTATTGTAATGAGATTTTGTTGTAGAATGTCTCCATGACACTTTGTATGTATTTAGAAAGGTTTCTTAGTCATAGAAATATACTTTCCTTTGCCACATTGCTGTCATGAATGTAATATTGAATTAGATGGATGCGACAACATTCTAAAGGCATTATAAGCCTTGTAATTATCTTTCTTAGTTTTATGTCTAAATGTATGTAGTTGTGTCTGGTTTATGTAAGTATGCTTGGTTGCAAGGTTTCATATTCATTATTGTATGTTGATACATAGCTACGGGTATGTGCAGGATCATGATGGGCCAAACAGGCCCTTAAGTGGCAATGAAAATTCAGAAAAATCAGAGTTAGGCAACTTGACGTAAAAATTTGAATAAGTTATCTATATTATTTAAAAAACATGTAAGAATAGAATCTGTGGGAAATTGAATGTAGTTTCTAAACTACTAGGTTTATTTTTTTTAAACAAAATCTATTTGGTGAAAAATTTGAAATTTCAATGCAAGCATTACTTAAATTTTAGGAAAAA